>JAVJIF010010398.1:0-124442 GCA_038442645.1 Agave tequilana | reverse complement strand
GGAGCGAGAGAGGAGGGGAAAAACTTCGCTTTGATTTCTTAATGGGTTTTCCTCTCTCTTTCCATTTAATCTGAAATTAAGATTAAACAAGAAAAAATACACTTGGGTTGTTTGTTCGACCGCTGGAGGAGAGGTTGGTGGACTCATCTGGTTGATTCCCTCATAAATTCTTTTCTGTTTTTGTTATCGAATTGGGTTTTTCTCTCTCTAATGGAATGTGTGCCGTGAAAGGAACCTGTTGAGTGTTTATTTAGTCGCTGATTGATTGTATTGATATGGGTCTTTTTTTTTTTTTTTTTAAATTTTGTTTCTGTTGATCTGGGTTTGTTCTCAAAGGTGATGATTTTGGTTTCTGGAGGTGGGTTTTTCCCCCCTAATTTTGTATTATCTGTTTAATTCTCAGCTGAAATAGTTTTTTGGGTATGTGATGATCATCTTCTCCAATTTCATGGATTGTTGATGATTTTTATGAGTACTTTTGTGAGGACCCAAATTGGTACAAGTAGCTAACTTTTTTGAGCAATTTTGTTGGTTGATGGTGTTGATGTTGACAATCAGGGAGATGGGAGAATTTTCTTGATTTTGTAATGGATTTTCAAAGATATTTAGTGGATATTGATTTCCTCGAATTATAGACATTGATCGCAAACTTGTCTGTGGTTTCTATACTGAGATGGACATGATCAGTGAAGAGCTCAACTTTCTTCCTGCTGTTTCATTTCCTTTTAACTTTATATTTGTATTTTGAAGTTTCAGATTATATCAAAAATGATCAAAGTAAACCTTTTTCTTATGCTAGTTTGTTAGTTTGATTGCTCAAAAAGACTTCAACTGATCAGCCCTTTGATGTGTACTGTTTCCTTTATTATGTTCTATCTTGATGATTCTCAATTGTGATCTTGGTTTTATTTTGTTGTCCTATTTGATCTTTCAGGACAATCTGCTAGTTCTTTCACAGCCATAAAATCATCATGGAGACTTCAAAAGCTCTGAATTTGACACTTGTTTTAGATTTTGAGCATTGGATTGAGGTGTTGCCACCAATCTTTCGGGGACATGGTGACTGATGAAACTGTGGCCCTTGTATGTAAGACATTGGTAGTTTCCAGTCTCTCATAACTTGCAGATAATTAATTCACGTCGCCGTGAAGTATACCTCAGATTTCTATTTTAGCTCTCATTCTGTAGCTTTGATTGAATTGGACATTGTGGATTCCTTTTGATGCGAAGTAGAGAGAAATTTCACCGATTGATAATGGAGGTAAGTCCTTCAATGGTAGGGAGTAGGAACACCAGAAAGTAGAAGAAGAAAAATCAAAGGAGCTTTTAATTGGGTCCTAAGTGGGAGAAACAAAAGAAAAAGTTATAGATTAACTTCCTTTGAAACCTTTCAGATTGAAGGATTTTGCAATGGGTTTGCCTCAAGAATCCCCCAGTACGAGTGCTGAAGTGACAACAACATTGAGCACATATGTAACAATCCCGCCTCATTTTGGTAGTATTAGGAGCTGTGATTTGGATGGCCTCCATGGAGGAAGTGTGGAAGATAGGGAAGCAGAACACTTCCCATGCTCCTCCATTAGTCATTTCGGAGGAAAACTAGCTTAGAAGCCCCACGAGGAACAGATGGGCAGGCAAAATGTAGAAGTGCCATTGATGGAGCTGTGAACCTTCACGGGCTAGAAATTGAATCTAAGGATAAATTGGGTTGGTTATATCCTAAAGTAAGGGTTGTGGGTTTTGAATCAAGTCAGCTGGGTTCTTCTGTTGGTGGGTGTGGGAAAGTAGCTGATGGAAATCTTTCATCTCCAGCTGGTCTCATAGCTGATAATTCAATTGACCCAAATGGGTCACAAGTGAGAAAACGCCTGCATTCTCCATTGAATGGGATGGTTTGTAAGCAGTTCCATGGCGACTTGTCAAACCTTTCTGGTTGCGAGTCTGGGAGAGATCTCTATGATCCAAGTAGAAAGTACAATATGCTTGCATTGCACGACCGAAAGAAAGCAAACATTGGGAGTACTGACAGCCCTGAGGCTCCAATTTGGTCCATATCTGGTTGTGCTAATGGATTCAATTCTGGTTTTTTCACGGATGGCCCTTTGCTTGAGAACACAGAGCCTTTTCCACACATTTTTCAATCATCTCCCGTTGGGGTTAATCCAAACAATTCCTCAATGAAGGCAAGAACTTTTAGTGCTGCAGTTAACATATCTCCTAAGAAGGTTCGTTCACCACCACTCTCTTTGTCTCCCCTCGGTCCTAGATGGGCTGATAGAATGAAAACCGAAGGAATCTGCAGAGATATTTCCAGAGAGATTGAAAGTGACTTCTCAATTTTAAAAACTTTAAAGGTCCAGTTGGTGAAAATAGCATTGGAATTCAGATTCCATCAGAAGGAGAAGGCTTTAGGGAAAGGAATACATTTGAAAGTACTGATATCTTGCACGATGAGTCAGACTTGTTCACACCTCTAATTTCTGAGTCTGCCCCCGCACCTCGCAGCATCAAGTTTGCAAAGAATTTGAGCCTTATTCCTGTTAGGAGGTCACTAGTTGGTTCCTTTGAAGAGTCCCTCTTATCAGGCCGTTTCGCATCTGGCAATGTCAGTCAGGTTGGAGTCATATATACTTTGAACATTATCAAGAGTTTGGTATTATATAGAGTTTGATATAACCTTCTGACTCCATGTTTTTTCTTCTATTTGGCTTCTTGACTGTGCAGAGAATTGAAGGTTTTCTAGCTGTATTGAATGTCACTGGGGGCAGCTTCTCACCGTCATCTCAAAAGCTCGCCTTTGGTGTAACTAGTATTGATGGAGATAGCTCCTTGTTGTACTATGCTTCAATTGATCTCGCAGGAAGCTTGCCATCCAGTAAAGGTAGAGGGCCAAAATTGAAAAGAAGTCTTAGCAATAATGATTCTCGTGCGGCCAAGAGTCGCTTGCGCATCCCTATGAAAGGGAGAATTCAACTGGTACTACGTTTCTTAGCCCTCATAAACTGATTGGTCATTGAGTTATGCCAATTAACTGGTTAAAAATGCTAACACATAGGTTTTTCTGCTTGCCAGGATGAAACAAATATATAATTTGTTCAATATTTGCCTCACTTATGAATTTGAACTTTGATATTTTAATTTTAATTTTTCCTGATTACTTCATAATGGTCACAAATTTAGCTTGCATGAGGTTTGACCTAGGTGCGATCATGCTAGCCTTAAATAATTAAATTAGGGAAACGATGTTTCTTTGCCTATGAGTTCAAGTAATTTTGGTTATGTTCCCGTTTTTGTACCTCATGGTTGTATGTTCTTTTGGCTATATGAACAAGCTTGAGAGCTGCTACTAAACTCAATATTTCTAAATGTACATATTGTGTTTGTTTTGTCCTATCTGTAGGGCAGAGGTGGACCAATGATTAGATTTTAGGTTTTCCTTCAACATTGAAACAAGAGTTAGCAAGTAACAACCTTTTCCATTAGGATAAATCAACAGCTCAAAATCAGTTTCGTGTCATGGATAACATAAATGTGCAATTTCATTATGTTGCCATATGATAGTGTTTTTTTTTTTTTTAAATATTTGGGTGCGGATATACATTCCCTTTACAGCACTGAGAAAAGGACTATGATGGCACTATTAATGTTGATATGGATAGCTGATTAAATATTCTCTTTCTTGGTGCAAATCGGGGTGGATTCAGTTCCATGTCCCAGACTGTGAGGCTTGGCCTCAAGAACTAATACAAAAAGGTTAAGCAAACAGCTCTAGCTTGCTGAAAATGTTCGCTTACTCTGTTAATTTAGTCAACTTTTCTTGTATCTTACTGGGCCAGACTCTTATTTGATGGAGAATTATGATGCTGTTGATTCTTATCTTTACAACCTGTAGGTGAATGCCAACATTATTTGATTAACGCCATTGTCACAACTGTATACCATTTAGATATATTTTAAATGTTTTTTTAGTCATAGTTTGATAATGTATTGATTTGTGGTATAAGCTAATTTAAAGATTGTTCTTTTAATTTCTTTTCTCTCGCTTTGGTTATCTTGTGGAAACTAAGGTGTCTGTTCACTAAATTTGATTTAGATGTCAGGAGCTTCTTATTACATCAACTACCGAGAATTATTAATACAAAAATACTGTACGCAAAGTTTTTGAAAAATGTGATCCATTGAGTTGATCATATGAAACATTCATTTAATTTCAAATCTATTGTTCCCATCTTATGCCGAAAACATTGTTTTTACTGGAGATGGTATGAGTCCATTTAATATGATGCTTTGTCCTTTGATTTGTAACCAGTTCTGTGTTCTCAGTAGAACAAACTGCTATCATGAGTGCTAATCAATTTATCTTGGATGATTTTGCACCTTTCTCCTCAATCTGTGATTTAAATTTGTTCTTTTTGGTTAGTAGAACAAAAGTGCTATCACGAGTGCTAATCAATTTATCTTGGATGATTTTGCACCTTTCTTCTCAATCTGTGATTTGTCTAAAAGCCACTTCCTTTCTCCTATTTTGGTACTCTTTGGCATGCCTTTTGCTGTTGGGCGCATTGAGATGTTTTGACTTTTGACCAGGCATAGTCTCAGCTCAATCAATGACATAACCGCTAGGCTTTCATTCTGCATGGGCCTCTTATAAGCCCATTATCTCGAACATGTAAATCTCCATATCATTTTAATGTCCAGCTTGTTTATAATTTTCTTAACGCTGTAGGTTGAACATATTTTATTTCTCTTCTGCTTCCAGCAAATGTGCCCTGTTCAGGGTTCACGGCTTTAATTTATGTCAGACTGGAGTTTAGATGCGAGTCAGTTTCCTTTTTAGATATGCCCAATCCTCGTTTATGGCATATCTTGTGCATTTCGATCAACTCATCGATACTTCACCCAAGATATGCCACAAACTATGATCCACTTCTGGGAAAATGTCACTTTCCCATATGTAAGAAGGGGATTATGAGTCTGTACCTATTTTCTTTCTGCTTGAACTTTCTATCCTAATTGGGATCATACAATTTGGTAGTTAGTCCTACAAAGAGATGAGAGGAGGTAAAAAACTTTCTAACACCAACTTTGAAGAGTTCGTAGGACCATTTTTGTTTTATTTTTCCTTTTTGATATTCGAAAGAGTATTAAATCAAAGTTAAGCTAACAGTCAATTGGACCCATTGACTTTAGTTTCCTTTACTGTCTAAAGGTTAACTGGTGCAAAAAATAACCAATTAATGACAGACTGATAACAACCAGATCAGATTGAATGACACGGGATTTGAAGATTTCTGAAATCTGGGAGCCGTTAGATTTTGGTTTGATGGTTAGATTAAAAAGTAGGAAAAGTTATAATCCTTGGATTGAAGTGGCAATAGAAGTTTTTTGAAATATCCACATATCTCTTAATAATTTGAACTTTCACAGCAATGTAAAAGGAGATAATTAAGTTCGCTCAAATAGTTGTAATGCGATTTTGGTTGGCTTTATAGTTTAAGTTCTGTTGTGGATTTAAATTCCCTTTCTATAGTTATAAATAATTCATGTTAAAACTTGAATGATGTGTGCATTGCATTTAGGGGTGCCATCGGATCGGATACGGATCGGATATTACCTCTACCATATCCATATCCGCACCCAACCTTCGGATACGGATACGGATATTGGCGGATGTGGAAAAATGATATCCGTATCCGCCAACATCGGATATCAGATATAAATCGGATATTGGCGGATCGGATGCGGATACTAATCGGATATGTTAAAAATGGATATGGTTAAAGATAAATTAAACAGAAATACTTATATTAATTTTTATCTCATCTAGTACAATATTAAATGTGATACACACTATGATATTATTGTGTACATATCAATACGTTCATTGTATTCATTGTCATTTGACTTCTATAATAATAGATTACACGTCCTCCGTGCTAATGCTGATTCGAATGCCATGGTTGATGTCGAAATACTCAAAATATCTTGTGGTGCTCTTGTAAGAATCGAATACTTTCCACTATTACTTTTTCACCAACTCAAAATATCAAAATTTAATACCTTATTCCATTGAAGAATAGTCTTCTCCATACCGATATCATTATGAAGCACGCAACATTCGGATATCGGATCGGATACGAATAAGATATTACTTTTACCATATCCGTATCTGCACCTACTTTTCGGATACGGATACGGATACGAATATTGACGGATGTGAAAAAATGATATCCGTATCCGGATTGGAGGCGAATTCGGATGCGGATATCCGCGGATAATCCGTATCCGGTGGCACCCCTAATTGCATTGCAATTGCTTTAATGAGTTCCTAAGATGGTAAACAAGTGAGCATTCCAGTGTTAGGGCTATAACTTTCTTTAAGTCAGGGGATTTGGGTGATCTCTAGAGTGTGACCAGTGAGCTACATCCTAGATGACACTAAGTGTTAATCCAAATTTGAAGAAGGAAGAGAATGAAGAGAGATGGGATTTTTTGATTAAAAAATATTTTTTTATGTGCTCCCCACTTTTGTGTTCTTCAAAATTTGAAGAAGGAAGAGGAGAGCGAAGAGAGATGAGATGTTTCGATTAAAAAGTTCTTTTTTTTGAATGGGAAGGCGGCTCCCCTCCTTTTCATCTCAAATTGTGGGGTGAAGGAAAATTGGAAGAGGGAGTGCCACCTCAGCACTAACTGGACATCACATAAGCAAAAGGGGAGCTAGGAAGAAGATTCCTCCTTGCAAAACAAACACATGAAGAGAGGAAGAAACCCCTTCTTCATGGGTTCTTCCCTTCTTCATATTAAATAAACATGCCCTAACATAAGCAGAGTTTGTAGAGTTCAGCTCAGCAACTTTTAGACTCTCTTAAGTTGGTGATTCACAAACTATTGGTGTGGATTTTTCGCTCTGAATGTCATTCCATTTTCCTTTTTCCTCCCTTTTCTTATTTTTTTTCCTTTTGGTGGGTGTTTTGTGTGTGTGCGCGCGCGCCGTGGGGGGGGGGGGGGGGGGGGTGTTGTTGTTTGTCTGATTGTTTTTTTGAAGCTATAAAAAAAGAAAAAATAAAATTTAGTGCTTATAGACTTAAAATACGAAGAAAAAACTTCAACGGTTATAGACTTATTTGCACCTCTTATTGCCCGGGAAAGGAAGTCCTAGTTTGTCTTGTTAGCGAATGGGAGATATCAAGAACCTCTTGTTTCTTTTAATCTCTCCTGTGAACTGTTTCAATCCTTGATTTGAAAATCTTCTTGCACTTTAATTGTTGTGTTGGCACAGCACTCTTGTTCGAGAAAGCTCATGCCACCTTCCATGTCAAATTCTTAAAGAATCTTCCACTATGTTTTCCTATCTGCTGGTATACTTTGTTTAATCATATGCACCAAATGTTTTGGGTCATATTGCATTATAACCTTGTGAATCCCAATGCTTATACAAATAATTATGTTGTCTTCCCATTCAGCAACAGAATTTGTAAAGTCTCCATAGCACCTACTGTGTAAGTTAATAAGAACTAGATTATTGGCACGTGCGATGCGCTTGTTAGAAAACAATTAATATTTTGATGGGAAGAAATTTAAATGTAAAAAACTATATGAATAAATTTAAATACTTAATATATTCTCAAAATAAAATTATAGAATTCATTAATTGGGCAGTCAGGCATTTAATTAACTTTTAATTTGAATGATATATTAAATTTGGCATGAAAACAATTGAAAGCTATTAAACAGTTGGACCCATTATTAACATTCAATGAGGAAGCTCTAATGTAAAATATGATGTTAATGTAAAGAAACTTTTAATTTTTTAATTTTTTTGAAATATGTAGAGAGAAACATGAGAGCAGTCTCTAAAAAGAAAACTCATGATTTTGCAGTAAACTAGCAGAGATCTAGCACCGGATCCCTGGATTTCTTTTCACATCTCATTCGTATTTAGAGCCATAGATCAATGTTGAGAAAGCTAGCTTCGTAGTCTAAAAAGTTGGCTTTGTATGCTGCGTAACGCTGTAAAACGGCTAAGAAACAATAGAGTTGTCCGTTATTTTGAAAAAGCATAGGCTATGTTTTTTTTGGTCGCTATGTAGCTATGCTTCGATATTTTTTTTTGTTCTTATCACTTGAGCTAAGTGCGTGGGTGGGGGCCTCTCTTAACATACCTAAATCAATAGGCTAGGACTTTCTTCTTTCTTGAGTAATGAAGAATCGTCTTCAGTCGTGGCACATTGAAATGAAACCTCAATGACCCATCACAGAGTCTTAATCTTTGGCAGCAAGCCTTTATCATCTAGTGAGAGACCTCGATGTTTGACATTGCCTCTTTGACATTGATCAATGCTGATGTGCCTCAATCAGCATTGATGTCAGCATTGATGAGGCCGGTGTGTGCCTCAGCAACCACTTTCTTCCCCCTTTCATGTTCCTCAATTTGCAATAACGAATATTGGTGAACTGTACATGAGTTTTTTCCTTAAATATTATTTTGTTAGACTTAGATCCTTTGTTGGGTATTGGTCGTGGGTTAATATTGATTTTATAGATTCTTTTTCTAGTTTTATACATATAGTGTGGTCTTATTATTATTTTTATATATTAAAAATATATGTAGTGGCAGTTTTTAAAATTTTTAAATAATTTGAAAATATTTTTTCTATTTATTATATGTATTTAGGATTGTTTTATTTTTTTAAAATAAAAATAAAAACCATGTAGCTTAAGCTTCACGCTATGTTATTTACCTTTTTAGCTATTAAAGATGAAGCTCTACGCTTTATGCTACCACTATTTTTTAATATTGCCACAGATCTTGCAATGGGTAGTCCATCGCACCGACCACACCTGTTTTGAAGAAAACAGGTATTGTAAGTAACATGACAATCTGATTCTCCTACATATCATTCAAAACCCTACCACTATTTTCTATTAGCGGAAGTGTAATAGATCTCTTTGATTGCAACATGATGTCTGTATACAAATTTAAAATTTTCCAGTATGTGGTGATAATTTTTTTTTTTCTTTTTCAGTATCTGTTATCCTTTTACTTAGATGCTTGGTTCAACAGGTAGTCAGCAATCCCGAAAAGACCCCTGTTCACACGTTCTTCTGTAACTATGATTTGAGTGATATGCCTGCTGGAACTAAGGTATGATTTCTGTTTGACCTTAAAGTTCTTTGAGCTTGTAATTTAGTTTTAAATTTAGGTTCTTAATGTATGTTAATTTGCGTAAAATATTGTGATGCCAACTGTAACTTATGATCTAACCATAACTTATGGAGAGTATAGTTCAGCAGATAAGCTTTATATTTTCATTTGAAAAAATTATCATAATAAATAGCCCATGTTGCTCGTGGGGTTTGTGCATGATTTGAACATTGGGTTTGGTTTATCATTGCAGTTATTTTTTCCCCATCATCAAATCTTTCAGTTGTCAATAAAAACCATTTTATGATGGAAAAGACAGGAGTACAGCAATGCTGGATTTTATAAGATGAGGAAGAAAATAGAACTGGATTAGAGTGACATGCAAGATACAAAGAAGAAGATAGCGTAAAGTGTTTAAGCACCCATCAACAATGAATGCGTATTTCTTTTGGAATCAAGTGGGTGAACCTTTTGTTTTTGGTACAAAGTGGGTGTATCTTTTTGATGGGTATCATGAGCTGAGTGCTGTGATACATCATATCGACAATAGCTGCCACCTAAGACTCAGAAAAGAAATGCTTAATGAAGAAAATTTGGATTGATTTTCCAGTCTTCTCTCTAATTATTCTTTTAACATGCAATTACTGTTGAAAGTTCTCAACAGATGCTGGTCTGTCTAGAAACAACTTGTTAGCTGTTACAGCTTATTGCCAGTGCTGATCTACTCAATAAATGCCATAAATTGCTATAGTAGGTTAAAAGGCGGTTCGAGAGGCAAACCTGTAGAAATTTGTCTAGAAAAATCATATCTTAAGTAGATAGTTCACATGGCATGCTGACTTATTAGTCTAAAACACTTCATCCTAGAATAAAACATTTCATTCCTCCTCAAACTGCAACTTTTTACACAGAAGGCTTATGATGAGACAGTTTTTTGTGTCACTTCTTTGATATTGGTTTTTATTTCCTTCTTGATGGAATGAAACAGACATTCATGCGTCAAAAGGTAACCTTAGCTTGTCCTGCATCTTCTGACCAAGCTAAAGAAGAAACCAAAGCTCAAAGTGCAAAAATCGGGCCTTCAGCTACACTGGGATCTGAGAGAAGTGAACATTTGAAGTGTGCAGGTAAGTATAGTGAGTCTAGTGAACCAGTTAGTATAGTTAATGTGCATGTGATAGCTGGAGTACGCACTTGTTAGATATCTGGACGTTGAGTTAGCAAGTCGTTAGCCACTGGTGCGCACTACATAATATTTTCTTTGGTGTAGGCAATGGATGCAAATATTGAAGCTTCCATTGCACTCTGTGTTTATGTTGAAGCATAGAAATGGTTAAAAACTTGTACATTCCACATTCAAATAGTTAAAAGAGAAGTGCTTGCCCGCTGGGCGTGCACATGCAGGAGCTATGAAATCACTGAATATGAATCTTTGTCATTTGACAGGCTGTGTACATACTGGGGACCTGCCAAGTAAGGCACAAAGCATAAAGGAGATAGATTCAGCTTTTTCATCAACCGATGTTTTTCTGGAATCACCAAATGGGTTTAATTATGGTGTCCGTGGGATAGATAACACCGGATTAAACAGGGAACATTGCCAACGATCTGATAAAGATGGCTATTGTAGATTGGGTACATTGCACACAACTAGCACAAAATCTACGCATGGCTCTCCAAAGTCTAATTCTGGTGCTCTTCGTTATGCTCTTCATCTCCGTTTTCTTTGTCCCTCTTCAAGGAAATGCCTGAAGTCCATGCAAAGATGTGTATCTGATCCTTCTCAGTACCCCAGAGAAGCAATTTGGATATTGAAGGGGAGCGGCGCTTTTATCTCTACAATGATTTGAGGGTTGTGTTTCCTCAACGTCATTCTGATGCAGACGAGGGAAAGGTATGGATCTACATCTTTTTCTCTTTTTTCCCCTCTTGACACGCCTTTTTATGTGCCTCTGTATGATTCAAAGGTTTGAGACTTCGAGTGTCTTACTTGTATCAATTGAAATTGGTTTAATGACCGACACAGTTGCATTTGTTTTTTAGTTGTGTCAAATGTTCACACATGCTCAGTTTTGAATTCATTTTCAACTCAAAGTTCTTAATATCATGGGTATTGCAAATTGGATGTGATTTAAAATTTTAAGCACATATTTTGGTTCTTGGATTTCTGGATATTTGAGAGTTCTTTTGCGAACTTGCAATGGAGGTTTGCTTTTTGTTTGGCCAGTTTAACTCGTGTCTCCGGTAACTCTTCTACTAGTTTGAGTTTCTCATTTTTTTTTCTCTCTTATCTGGTGCTTGGTAGCATCTAGCTATATAATCACCTTCTTGCTTTTACACTGCAAAAATGGTTTCTATTCTGCTTGCTTGGGAGTTTTCCCCCTCAACTCTTTTTGTTTGTTTCAAATTGGTGGTTCCATTTTATCTATGATTTCTGAATTTGACCCTCTTGGTCTCAGTTGATGTAGCTTCCATATCTCAATTGATTTTGTGGTGTTTGTTTTGGCTTCTTGTTCCTTTACGCTAGATCACTGGGCAATTCAAATGCATGTGTTATTGAAATGAAAATATATAGCTTTCTGGTCTTTCTTTTAACGTTGTGTCCCACTTTTTTTTTTAACTAAAAGTTTGGAGTTTGTGCAACTGACTTTACTCTCATTAATGTCTCATTAAACGCATACAATTTTGACCACTACTGAGAAAGAAAAGGATTTTAAAATAGCAGGAAAACTTTTGTGGCATCCACAATAGAACCAAATCAATGTACAAATAGGAAATTCTCAAGTCTTTTGCATTACTATGGCAAAGATATGACCGCTGGAAGCAACTTCTTTTTTCTTGTCCGGGTCACTCGCCATCCGCACTTTCCTGTAGAACCTATTTTCCTCTCTTCATCGTGTCCCTTCCATGATGATGATGGTTCTCCTTCTGAGCTTCTTTTTTTGTGTATTTTGTTTTCTTTTTTCCTTTTTGTTCTCTTCTTTCTTCGTTTCTTGTTTGTTTTTTAAGGTTAAATATCCTCGTCTTGTTTCAATGAGTTTGTGCCAGAATGAGTATTGCCTAACATTATTCAAAATACATGTGAATCTAATAAAAAGTTTTTGTGGAATCCAATGCCGGATGCTTGAGATAACAAAAAATTGTTTTGTCAAAGGACCAACTTGCTTTTCATTTTCTGATATGCGCGACTCCTGTGAATGATTTGATTCTCTGTTATTATGCATGCTTGAACATCCAGTTTGAAAAGGGCCACACAAGCGTCCTGAAGATTGCAGTGAGAGGATCTAAGACCAGATTCTTCTCATTCATGTTTGCTTGTGCGCGCGTCTGTGTGACTCGGGCCTGTTCAATTGTGTGTTGTTGATTAAGCTCTTGATAAAAGATTTGAACTAATTCTGATGAAGTTTGTTTTCTTTGGTGTTTTGTGGGCAGTTGAATGTGGTGCATCACTCCCGGCCGATCCAAAATTCTTCGACATAAGCAACTGATAAGACTGTCATGTCGGCCTGACCGACCAGCTGATTCTCGCTCTCTCAACTGTAAGTATGCATGCATTCCTCCGTGGTCAGTCATCCATCTTCATCCATGTCTTCAGCAGCCCCCCTGTCCAAATTGTACAGAAATAATTATTTTTCTTCTAATAATTTAATGGCTTTCTATTAGCGCAACCTGGTTCTTTTGTCTGGTAAATACAGGTACTTTGATAAAAATATATGAATTTGAATACCAGCAGCATGTACTTCAGGCCTTGTGCATTGAAAATGTGTGGACTCACGCTAGTTATTGAGAAAATATGAAACTGATGTGCTCGATGAAGACGTTGCATTATATATAGAATACTAGAGAGACTTGATCTAAATAGGCGACAGAAGTGGAAATGGTGTAAAATAAAATTTATTAAGGATTTTTCTTTGTACTTTTATAAGATTTTTGATCTGAATTTGAAGAAGTCTAATCTTGAATGGAAAAGAAAGAGTTCATGTTCCTTTTTTGGAACGAGTATCATGTTTATCGTAATGTGTACGTGTATGGTTATCTGCTCGAATTGATGTCAGCTACTCCTCTCTCTCTCTTCTTGATCTATCTCTATCTTAAGTATAACAATCCTGGACTACAATGCTATTGTTTCCTTGAGGGAAGAGTGAATGAATTTCTGTTAAAAAAGAAACTGAAATTGTGAGAAATATCGGAAAGACTGGGATATAATATTAATTGATAACTTAAGTTTTAAGGGAAAAATACTTCCAACCCCTTGATATTTTAGGAAATTTCTCCAGCCGCCTTGCCTTTTTTTAAGTGCTAATAATCCCCTTTTATTTGGTCGGAGTAACTCGCACTCTTAACTATAACATGTATAGACTGTAACGCACCAAAATTCTAAATCTTAATTTAGTGTTTGTTAAAGAGAATAAACTGATTATCTGAGCTAATAACCAAATTAAGCCGGTGTAACAATGGATGTTTAGTCATCCCGTGAGGAAATTTTTTTTTTTTTGAAAATGAGGGGCATGAGTATTTGATATATGCACATTAGGTATATGTAAATCTTTGTGAATATGTAAATATTTGTGAACATGATTATCCTTGTATGAATATATACTTATATACTTGTATATTTCCAATATATTGTACATACTTATATATGTAATAAAGTGGTATACATGTACATTGTGTGAGTACAAGTATATGAATTAAATACTAAGAAAATATCATAATAATGTATTGAGGAGGACTTAGTGGGAAGGGGTAGGCGTGCATGAGATTGGTAGATGGATGGTTAGAATTTTTCTTGGGAATGATGGAGACATGTGGCATGAGTAGGGATATGTGGCTTCATGAGAGGAAGGGAGAAAAAATTATAAAGTGCAAACTTTTTTTTTGTGTAAATGGGGGATGAAAATTTCCCCATCTTCCTCTTTCTTTTCTTAAACTAAAAAACTACGTTCCCTTTCATCTTCCTCAAATATATGAACCCTAGAAAAATTTCTCCCCAAATCCTCTCTACCCCCCTCTCTTTCCTCCCCCAACTTCTCTCTCCCCCCTCTCTGGTGCGACCACGACCAGGGGTGGCCGAGGGCATGACCAGGCGCGCGTCCACCGCAGCCGCGGCCTTGTCGGGTGACGCGTAGGGCAGAGGCGGGCGGTGGCGGTATCTTTGAGGAGGTGAGGGAGAAAATTCAAAATTTTGATTCAAGATTTTTTTTTTCTGATTTGATTTTCAGCTGCACCTTGATCTAGATTATTTGATGAAAAATTTTATTGAATATATGAAGGGTTCCCATTTATTGAACTCAATTTTATCCCTAATTATTTTCTTGTTTTCCATGAAATTTTCATGGGTTTTATGTCATTGGTAAGCTTGTGTTGGATTGAAGACCAAAATCTTATCTTGACTCTTGGGTTGTACATTAACAAATGAGAGGTGATTATGTTGGTAGATTTAAATTGGAGATGCCTTGTGTATGATTCTATCTGCATATAAATCACCCACTAATTATCGCTCTATATATATATAGCGATTATCATTCTTACAATCACTAGTATACGATAATGGTAGAAGAGGAGGAAATCTATAGGTGGGGAAGATCCCTCTTGATCTTAGTCTATTTTGTATTTCTCCGAAATTTCAGAGGAATTTCTATGAATATGTAACGATCAACATGTATCATTTAAGGGAGTCTACAATCTATATTTTCCCCCCATGTTTTCCTGTAAAATTCTGAACAAAACCATCATCTTGAGTAAAATAGCTAATCTTCTCTATAGGTGTAGAAATCTGTTAAACAGTATAACCTGTAAAATTGGGCTTAATTCATCAGTGTGTTAGGATTAAATTGTATCGTATTATATACCGTTTGAAAGACAATTGAGTCTACTTTCTAACGGTTCATACCATGTCCTTATTGAAAACTTGTACCTTAAATTATAAATGAAATATTTCATATTGGTCGAAACTATCATGCTACAGAACTCATTCACAGGTGATGAGTTTCTGAATATTTAGAGCAGTTTAGTTAAATAAAACTATTATGTAATATATCAATGAAAAGGTAGCGGAGTCTAGTTTCTAATAAACATTTTCTTGCTCCATTCAATATGTAGAATAAAAGTTATTATAAAAATTTTATTAGTTGTACGGAAAGGCAGATCCACGAAAGGTATGTAAGCAACAAGTTCATGACTAAGGGCCACTGCTAAATCGAACTACATATAGTATGTGAAAATCTGTCTAATAGATATATAAAGTTTTAAGAGTTGCCTTTCAATGGTTTTTGACACATCCCGTTTGGATGTATGTGATGGGGATCTTGGCATGAACCACGATCTAGTATCATTACTGTAAATTATTTACCACTAAGAAGCTAACTATGTATGGGTTAAGATTATGTAACTGTCAACCAAAAAGAGAAATTTTACTAACCTCTATGTCCTAACATACACAACTTCAGGGTTATTAAAGATATTCAAGAGATATTTTTCATACATATTATTATCATTATTTTCTCAGTAGAACTATCTAGATATCAAATTACTTTTTACAAATCTCAATTTGTATCTCTTAATATATATATTCTCCGTCCTAAAAATACATATAATCAACTAAAAATGTCAAGCAATCACTGATTTATGAAAAGAACCTTATGGTGTGGTTTTAAGGTATGTTCTTTCATTAGTTAAATGGTGGCTATTTATCGCTGAGGATATTGTCGCTTTTGCAACACAGTTGCGGACGTGCGCACATGCACCTGGTCTTCAACACTTGCCTTCTTGCTAATCTAAGTGAACTAGTTGATGATCAAAATCCTTGCATGTCACTCTTCCTAGTATTATTGATAGATCAGTGCTTCTTCAAACTTTTACCTAGCTGATTATGTGAATTCTTCCACCTGAAACTTTAGTTGGCTTGTCTTCCCTCTATAGAAGGGGAATGCTTGAGTCATTGAACTCCTCCACTGTGTCTTCTTCTTGGATCACTCGAAACCGGGATTCTTTTGTTGTAGCACTCGGTAGAGGGTATGCATGACTCACAGCTTTCATATGGTAACAATTGCATCATTGGTGCCTAATTATAACCATATATTAGGCCGAAGGAAACATGATAGAGCTTGAATCATTTCTAGCCAAAACAGTAAATGATGCATAGTTGGTTCGATGTGATTTTGTGTCGTTTCATTTACCTTCATGAATCTTTACAACCCTATTATTTATAAGGATTATACCCATAATATCACCATGAGTTAGACGGTAACTGTGACGATTCAGATTATTTTAGTTTCTATAGACAGACCCAAATCCACTTAGAATATCATATAAAAAGTACACAAATCATATATACACATACATAGCTCTATAAGGGAAAAAGGGAAGTTTTATCACCCTGATTGTTAAGAGAGTGTCTATTACGGTCAACTGGTGTTTACACTAAACATGTATAGTCTTAGGTGTATTAGACTCTGATTCAATATTGGATTCATAGTCACCATGAAAGGAATAGTAAGTGTAGCCTTAGAATTGAACACATCTTTTCTAATAAGTATTGCAATAAATCTGAATCTATTTTGAATCTTTTAACCATTTTCTCTCTTTTAAACTTAAATTTGGAGAGTGGTTACAGCCAAATTGACTGAAATAATATAAGTTTCAAATTAGTTTTACAATGAATTTTAGAGATATAATGTTGCGAACCAAATTGATAAATTGAGAGAACAGAAAACCATGAGAAGTTGCTTCCTTTTGCATAACGAGTGATCTATAAAAAATAGTGTTTCATATATATATATATATATATATATATATATATATATATATATATATATATATATATATATATATATATATATATATATGAGAAAAATGTATATCAGCCTGCGGGCTGAGAGTACTCTCTCAGCCTGCGGTGACGTGGCTCAATTTGTCACTTCACTGACTTGCGGCACGCTTTTAGGAAGAAGTTAAATTACCAAATACCCCTTATGAAAAGCAACTTTTTCGGTAACCTTCCTTATTGTTTATTATTATTTTTCCCCTTTTTTTTTGCCGCTCTTTATAGGTTTTAGGTTATTCTATATGAATTACTTTTCCCCTATTTCCTTACCTCTTTTTGAAAGATCTAGTTTCTCCTTTTCAGCCTGCGATAAACTTTTTTCTGAAAATATAAAATCTTTTCAGATCAATTTTTTCTCCAAAATATTTAATGTCGACGTCTGAGCAGTCTACTGGCGATCTAAATATGGAAGATATTGCATCTGGTTCTACTTTCTCTCAGAATATTGAAAATCTTGAAGGGTTGACATCTTTGCATGCCGATCAACAGGTTTTAATTGTTTCATTTTTTTAAAAACAATTTCTTAAATATTGAATTTTTCTCTTTAAGTCTATGAGGTATTGCGACCTATAATAAATGATTTAAAGTTTCAGAAATGCGACCGTTTTAATATTCGGTCGCAATCTTATTTGAAAATAATCTCCGGTTGTGAAATCTTTTTTTTTTGGGTATGCATCTTAGGTCGCAGTCTTTTGTAAGGAGTAATATAGCTTTCATCACATACGGGTAATTGCGACTTAAGTCGCAGTCTTTGGTAAGGAGTAATATAGATTTCTTCACATACGGATAACTGCGACTTAAGTCGCAGTCTTTAGTAAGGAGTAGTATAGATTTCTTCACATACGGATAACTACGACTTAGGTCGCAATCTTCATTAAAGGAGTATTATAGATTTCATGTCGTATGTGAAATCTTATTTTTATTTACTGCGACTTAGGTCGCAGTTTTTAGTAAGAAGTAATATAGATTTCTTCTCATACGAATAACTGCGACCAAGGTCGCAGTATTTGATAAGAAGTAATATAGTTTTCATCTCTTATGCGACCTTGGTCGCATTTATATAACTTATATTTTATAATACAGTGATATCTAAAAAATATTTATATTCATTTAATTCGTGTAATTTTTTTTTGTAGGATATGAATGCACATGGAGAAATGTCTGGAAGCTCAGATAAGTTTATAGAAAAACAGTTCCTGTCGGATATGGAAGCATACAATTTCTACAATTGTTTTGCAAGGAATAGAGGTTTTAGCGTGAGAAGAAAAGGTACAGATAAGTCACGGAAGCCTCCTTATGAGATTATTTGCAGAAAATTTTGCTGCAACAAGGAAGGTCTGAAGAAGTTGTGTGACAAAAGACAAGAGGGGCTTACAGTGCATCGTCGAGTTAACACTAGAGTAGCTTGTCCTGCTGAGATGCATATCCGTCTTCGTTTTTTTGGACAAAAGACATTGGGTTATCACAAAATTTGTTGATACTCATTCACATGAATTGTCAAGCCCGGATAAGGTACATCACCATTACTCTCACCAGAATCATCGTTCAAAAATTAGCAGAAGCATTATGAGCAATCTGGTTGATGTTGGAATGCGGCCTTCAAATATTTCCCGCGTTGTTAATGCAATGAGCCAGGGAGAAGGCTGTGAAGAAGTGAGCTCTCAACAAGTTATTGATTTCACTCGTCAACGTAGAAATAACTGCGGTCACCAGTTTATTGTTATTATCAAATATTTTCAAGAGAAAGCCGAGTCCGATCCAGAATTCTTCTTTTCAAGTGAAGTCGATAACGCGGGCACATTAGAAGCATTTTTTGGGCTGATGGAAGAGCTATTTCGTCATATCTGAGGTTCTGTGATGTGATCGTTTTTGACACAACATACAGGACTAATCACTTGAGCTTGCCATTTGCTCCATTCACTGGAGTAAATCATCACCGGCAGTCAATTTTGTTCGGCTGTGCATTGCTTGCTGATGAGCAGAGGGATACTTTTGTTTGGTTATTCCAAAAATGGCTCAAGTGCATGCATGGAGTTGAACCGAAGCTGATTATTACTGATCAGGATGCGCAGATTGGTGACGCCATCAAGATTGTTTTTTCAACTTCTCGGCACCGTTACTGTTTCTGGCATGTGCGGAAACATATTGCCGAGCAACAAATCCCAATGGCAAACAAGTATGGAGAAGATATGGTCTCCGATTTCCATGCTTGGTACACCTCCCGCGATATAAGCATTTGTGAGGAACGATGGCGTATGATGAATGAAAAATATCAGTTAGAAGAAGAAGATGACAGTTGGTTGATGAAGATGTACAGGCTGCGTGGACATTGGGTTAATGCATATCTCAATGATGTTTTCTGTGCTGGAATGACAACCAGTCAGAGGTCCGAGAGTATTAATTCCTTCTTTGATGGTTTTGTTAACTCAAACACTAAACTAGTGGAATTTGTTCACCAATATGATAAAGCTGTTGCTTCCCGTCGTACATCTGAATCTCTTCAAGATTTTAGGGGTTTAAATTCTGTGCCCAATTGTACATCCAATCCATATGAGATTCAGGTTTCGAAGTTGTATACACCGAAGATTTTTCAGTTGTTCCAGAAGGAATGGGAAGTTGTAATGACACTATTTTCAGAAGAGGTGGAACATGACAAACCTGGATCAATATATTTAGTTGGTAATTTTTCAGAATCAAAAGACAACTGGGAAAAGGTCAGTTATGATAAGCGCGAGGAACTTCATGTTTCTTGTAGTTGCTCGTTATTTGAAACAGAGGGTATCCTATGTAGACATATTCTGTGTATTTTGTGGCGCAATCACGTTACACATATACCGGAATCATATGTACTTCAGAGATGGAGGTTGGATGCTCGTTACAAAAATGTTGCAATTGAAAATGGCATGAATCCTTTCCCAGTCAGGGCACTCCACGGACGGCTAGATTGTGGACAATTCGTTCAAAATTTAATGCAATTCTTGAGATGGTCGCTGATTCTGATATCCATCTTTCAAAGTTGGAGGCAGTTTTGGAAAGTTTTGCCCAAGATACCACTAGAGAATACAGAGCCATGTTAGGAAATGATCATTCATCACAGCCTAAAACTGCGGTTGGTTCCAGTAGATCCGTTGTCGTATTGCGAGATGGTGAAGAATTGAATATACGTGATCCAATTGGTCCTGTACCAACCAATGGGAGGCCTAGAGCTGCATTCAGGCTTAAGTCTGGTTTTGAAGATTCTATATATCAGAAGGAAGTTAAGCATCGAAGATGTGGTAACTGCCAAGAGCTGGGCCATTACAGGACTGGTTGTCCGTTACTGGTATTACATTAAACCTGTTAATCATTTTTTTATACCGATTAATCTTTAAAATTCTTACTATTTATTTTTTTATTGGCAGAAGAAGTAGGTTTGGGTTGCCTCCATCTCGAAGGAACAAAGACTTCAATTTTTTATGAAGTGCGACCATGGTCGCACAGTGTATAGAGATTAAGTCGCAGTCCGCCACTGGCGTGTCATTATAATCAGATTTATTATCATTCTTTGATTTCTACTGTATTATTTTTGTATGTAGTTGTACTTTAAAGTTTTACTGTTACAAAATTCTACTCTATAGTTTAATTTTTTTGTATATAATGTAGTCAGAGTCTTTGGTCGCAGCGTACATTTAAAATGCCACGTTAGTCAGAGACTTTGGTCGCAGTGTACATGGTTAATTGCGACCAAGGTCGCAGTGTTGTTATTGATAAAGATGGCCAGCAATTGCAATCTAGGGTCGCATTACATGGACTGCGACTAAGGTCGCAATACGTTAGTTAGGTGTTTCCTTTATATTAACATGCATAGAGACCAAGGTCGCAGTGTTGTTTTTTATTAAGACTCCCGCCAGCAATTCCAACAAAGGTCGCAGTTTTGTTGTTTTATTAAGACTGCTGCCAGCAACTACGACCAAAGTCGCAACCTTCATTTTAAAATTTACTTTTCGGGTGAAATAATTTAATTATTAAGTGCGACCTTGGTCGCAGTATATTCGTTTAGCGTAAAATAGTTAAAATGAAGATTTGTAACAATTGTACAGCATTTTCTACCTAATCCCTTGGACCACGTGAATATCTCCCAAATTTATTTTCTACCTTTTCTTAAAAAATTGTATACTTCCTAGGTGACTATTCAGTTATCCAAACAGTTTAAAAGATAATACACTATAACTTTAAATTACTTTGAACTGTAAAACAGTTCATTATTGCGACCGTAGTCGCATTGGGAACTGATAAATGATTAAGTAACTGCGACCATTAATGCTATCTCGATTAAAGTATCGCCGCACAAGGAAACGCTGTATCTCAAACAGGTCAATACTGCGACTTTGGTCGCAATACAATTACTGAACGCATGTTTGTTTCTAACATCAGTACGCAATAGTAAATTCTAAGTTGTAACAAATGTAGAATGAAAATAATCAATGGAACTTATTATAAATAAATCTATAGAAATGTTTATAAATTAAATCAATACAACAAAAAAATTATGCAATGAATTGCAATTGCAATTATTTTTACATTTATAAAATAAAAAATTGTTCTATACCAATAAATTGTCAACTGTTAATCATTAAATACTGTCCTTCGTATAATTTATGTTTCTTCATCCCAACTCTTCTCTCTATCTGCAAGTATCATGTATGCAAGCTCACTTCTTAGTCTCTGTACATCAGCATCCGTAACATCATCAACAGCTGATGGACTACCAGACGCTATGCTTTCCATGTACTTGCATACATATACACCGCAATCAACACTGAAAATTTCACAGAGTAATCATTAAATGAAATTAGATTTCAAAAATTATATATGAAAGGTAGAAAATATGAAAGGTAAGGAGATGTCAAAAAATTATATACCTGTTTGTTTGTTGGGGGCATCTTCTGTATTTTATATTTATTTTTCTCATTAATTTATTGAAATCAATCTGAAAAATCTTTATTAATCTTTCTTTCTGCAATGTCAATAGAAACAAAAATTAGTATTAATAAAATTAAATGCCAGTTCCAGTAATCGAAATATTAAATTTCAACTCACCATTGTTTTTGCATCTTTTTGGTAAAGATGTAATATACTACTTTTTTTGTCAGCTGGAACCAAAGAGTTGTAAAAAATCCACTCTTGTGTATCGGCATCAAATACCAATAAGGTCCAGTGAAATCCGGGTTCGTTGGCACTATGTTTGTGATTGATCGGGAAGAACATGTACTGCACATCAGCTGTCCAGTTTTTCAACAGCTTCTGCTTGATGAAATGATCTTCCAAATCTTCACTTTTATTTACAACACCGTGCTGCGGATAAGAAGAAAAAAATAAATAAAATACAAAATGAATTTAAAATATAAGAAAAAATTAATTAAAATAAGAAGTCATTAAGTCAAGACAAGACACTGCGATCAAGGTCGCAGCGTTTCTTATTAGCATATTTTTTAACTGCGACCTTAGTCGCAGTACATGAGTTAGTCGCAATACATCTTAATTATAAACTGCGACCTTAGTCGCAGTACATGAGATTGTTGGCCCAAAGGCCATTATCCCGGTTATTTTGATGATAACAAAACATATTTAGTTATGTATCTAATATTCTTGTTTAAAAGGATTTCAGGCTCAAGAAATAGGTTTTTGACGGCTCCGCTAAAAGACTCACACATTTGGAGTTCGCCCAAGATTTGCATTCCCAAGCCAAAGCACATAGGAAGCTTCGGGAATATGACGTTGAAGAAAAGATCAAGAACAAGTCAAGACTTTGCTAAAGATTCAAAGATTTGTATTTTTGATTTTGTTTTTAGATATTTTGTCAAAACTAGATATTAGAAGTAGAGCTATGGGATTATCACACACACACACCTCTTAGCTAGGTTCATGGCTTCAAAAAGATTTTCAAATTCCATTTTCTAACTTAGATCTAAAGAGAACATATTTTGGAAATATGATTTTCAGAAAAACAATAGTTTTGGAAAAACAATTTTTATGGAAAAACAAGGTTCTATCAAAAGGATTTTTATCAAACTATTTTAACATGTTTGAAGTATGACACATGCTTATACTTCATGTTTTTACAAGTTCCAAAATCCTACCCAAAATCCAAAACCAAAACCCAAGATTTTCTGGTTCTGGAAGTTCTGTTTTTCAGAACTCACAGTGACCGGTCGACCGGCCCGGTCGACCGATGTGCACAATACTGTGCACGTCTATATCAGTCGACCGACCCGGTCGACCGAAGTTCATTTACGTTTACAGGAGTTTTCGGTCGACCGACCCGGTCGACCGATGAACCCCAACGGTCATATTTTTGACCGTTGGCGGTCGACCGACCCGGTCGACCGGAATCTGTCAAAAGTTCTGACAGATCCAACAGCTCTTTTTCTGACTGTTTTTCTTTTTGAGATTTGTCTCCAACGAGTTTTTGAGGCTGTTTTTGACCCCTATAAATAGAGGGTCACCTCATATTGATTAGACAACTATTGCAAAATATTTCATAAGAGTTTTACAAAGATTTTCAAAGCTTTCCTTCATAAAAGATTTTCCAAAGCCTAAATTCCCAACACCCAACTTGTAGCCTATTCCTCTAGCTTCTCTCTAGATTTTGCACACCACAATCCCAAGCTTTACATCTACATATTTGGTTCTAGGATTGTGCAAGTGAGCTTTTGTAAAGTGATCAAGTGTGATCACTCATTTCTTCTTGGAGTGAAGTTGTAGAGGCATCGGCCTCAAGGGAGCTAGTGAGCTTCGGGTGGTGTTGCGGCATCACAAGTGTAAGGGACAAGTGTGTCCTTGTATTGGCGATCCGGTGGGATCAACGATAGTAGTGCAAATCCTTCAAGTGTGAAGGCGGGGACGTAGAGCGTGGCTCGAACCTCGGAAACACATCCTTGCGTTTGCGTTTGATCAATTTTCTCTAACTCTACTCCTTTCAATTCTTGCACCTTAATTGTTGTATTTATTGCAAGTCTTTATTTGTGCTTTTTGTGTGTGAAAGTTTTAATTCCGCAAAATTGCCATAATTCATATAGCCATCACCTATTCACCCCCCCCTCTAGGTGATTTCAATTGGTATCAGAGCCTAACCCTACAACTTAGGTCTAACCACCTTAGGGAGATCCATATTTGGCTATATACATTTGTGTTGCATTTACATTTGCTTGTGCATTCATGGCATCTATGGACTTTTCTAGCATTAAATCCCCACCCAAGTTTGATGGTTTAAACTTCCCCATTTGGAAGGTGAAAATGAATCTCTTCCTTAAATCCCTAGGAGTTAGGGTAGCTAGGGCTATAACCAAAGATTTCATTGAACCCACTAGTGATGAGAGCACATGGTCCGAGGATACTTCCAAAGACTATGAGGCTAATGCTAGGGCACAATATGCATTGACCCAAGCATTGAATGAAGATGACCTTGCACGCATAATAAATTGTAAATCCGCATTTGAGGTTTGGAACATACTCATTGTGACTCATGAGGGAACGTCTCAAGTCAAGAGAGCCAAAGTTGACTTGCTACGTTCTCAATATGAGAACTTTTACATGTTTGATAATGAGAGCATTGATGACATGCTCACCCGTTTTACAAAAATAACTAATGCTCTTTCTTCCTTAGGCGACAAGATTGATAATGATCAAAAGATAAGGAAGGTGATTAGAGCTCTTCCCAAAGCTTGGGAAGTCAAGGCGACCACTCTTAAGGAACTCAACGACAAAGAGGAGATGGACTTCTCCGGCTTCATCGGAAATCTCAAGACACATGAGATGGAGATGAAAGTTAGAGAAGAAAGGGAGGCACCAAAGAAGAAGACCATTGCCTTCAAAGCCGCTCCTACCATACACGAAGAGGATGACTCATCGGAGGATTGCGATGAGGATTTCGCCATGCTCATCCGGAAGGTGGGCAAGATGTTCTACAAGAAAGGACGGCAAAGTAACTTCCGAAGAGGGAAGCCTCAAGGAAGGTACGAGAAGAAAAGAGATGAACCCGGTCCTTGCTTTCATTGCAAGAAGATCGGTCACCTAATTGCCGATTGCCCCGCTCTACAAGCAACCACATCCAAGAATGGGCAAAGAAAGAAGAAAGCGTTGGCCGCTACATGGGATGACACGGAGTCGGAATCCGAAGAGGAGCACGACGCCGCTAACATGTGCTTCATGGCACAAGGAGACGACGCTTCTAAGGTAACATTTGATAACACTCTTGATGATGATGACCTCACTATGGATGAACTAGCACATTTCTTTGAGGAATTACAACATAGGTATGAGATTTCGCAATCTCATAATAAAAAGTTAAAAAGGGAAAATGAGTCCTTGAAAGATAAACTTAATATTATTGAAAAGGAGAAAAATAATTTGTCTAATTCTTTTGAGAAAATAAAAAGTGATTTTGCAAATTATAAACTAGCTTGTAAGGGGAAAACCCCCATTGCATCATGTAGTAAAAATGATTTTGTAGAGATTCAAAAACGTGTTGAAGTTTTGGATTCTACTTTAAAAAGTTATGCATTTGATTTGAAAAAGATTGCATCTAAATTTCCTAAGGGAGTAACCCAAGGGAAACATGCACACCATACACATGCACGAAAACATGTACACCCACACAAGCATGCATACATGTATGGTAATAACAATAATGGTAGAATTTACATTTGCACACATTGTGGCCGCAAAGGCCACTTAGAAAAATTTTGTTATGCTAAGAACAATGTTAAGAATAAATTTGTTTGGGTTCGCCCCGGATCTAACCCCAAAGGACCCACTAAGATTTGGGTACCAAAAGAGCCACCAAATTTAAATGATACAGGTATAGGTGGATCTACACCCTCCAAGACTTAGGAGGAGGTGGTGCCCGGGTGGTTGATGCATCGGAGCTTAAAGAACAAATCATGCATGCATCGCTATCGTGGAGGCACCTATTTGTGGAGATTGCCCGTAAATTGGTAACATCTCCATTTAAGAGTTTAATTTTGTATATACAATTGTTATAGGATTGCTAGTTTAGTTTTATGCCTCATTGATACATGATTAGTATAAACTTGCAACTCCATCATGATTGTATATGCCATGTTTAGTTTTTGATATCTTTAGTTTCATGCCTTGTTTTATAGTATGTCCACATGTATAGTTTATTATTTGTGAATATATACTTGTATACATATACACATTATTTTCATAAATAAAAATAAAACATTTGTAAAATTTTCTATTTAAGCAAATACCTTAAAGATGGCAATTGCGCACCTCAACTCATTCAAGAGGAATCAAGAGGATGAAGTTCAGAACCCGTCACTGGGTATTCGGCTTCAACATCTTTAAAATCTTTGTTTAAATATGAAAATAAAATTAAAATTGGATTGCATGTATTTTGATGTTTGCAAAGACTTAATGAAAGATTTAAAACCTGTTGGTATTCCTATATGATTAATATATCATACCTATTTTGGACTACAAAATTACTTAAATTTTTTTTTTGGGGCAAAATTGCTGTTAACTGTTTTTCAGGCAAAGCCGGTCGACCGACCCTTAAATCTCCGGTCGACCGACTCTGCCTGAGAGAAAATTTTTATTTTTTTTCTGTGCTACCGGTCGACCGACCAGAATTCCGGTCGACCGATGCTGACCTGCTGTGGTCTCGGGATATTTCGGTCGACTGACCCGGTCGACCGATCTTATTTACAGAGCTCTCGGTTGGATTCGGTCGACCGGACCAGTCGACCGATCGTCGTATTTGGCCCTATATCTGTGTTTTTCACTTCACTTTTTCTCTCTCTCTCTCTCTCTCATTTCACTCAGCGACCGACGAACCCTATTTCCCCAAAAATTTTCGTTCTCTCAAATCCTTCAACCAAATCCAAATCTTTTTAAAACCCATCTCAAATCCTTCATCCTACTTCCGGATCTTCGATTTCAGCAACTTCCAACCACCGGATTCGGAGTATTTCAGGATTTTTCAGTTAGGGTTTCAGAATTTTCATCAAGGTAAAAATCGAATTTTTATTGTGAATCTTCACTTCTAGCTTAGAAATCTTTCTTCCTTTGTCACTATTTTAGGTTGCTTAGCTTCTAGATCGTGCCATAACCTGTTTTAATCTAAAAATTTCATTTTTAGTAATCATGCCTAAGAGATCTCGAACTGAGAAGGGGAAGGGTATTGCTCAACCCTCATCTCAGGTTCCTAGACCTGTACGGCCCTTTATAAATGATCTAGCTGCTGATAGATACTCCCATCTCTCCACTAGAAATATTAATTCAGGGAGATTTGTTACCATTCAGGATTTTGAACATCTAGGTATCCCTCAAATCCTGCAAACAAATAATTTAGTTGAGTTCTTGTCCATCAAGGAGCAAGTATACACTTCCCTTGTTCCTTACTTTTATGCCAACTATGAATTTGATGGTAACCGCATCACATCTAGAGTTCTTGGTAGGGAAATCGACCTCTCTATCGGTCGGTTTGCTAGGATTCTGCATCTCTCCACTGGCGGAGCAGATGTGTATTCTCATGATTTACATGATTTTGAATTTCCTGAGGGTGAGTCTTCACTCACCGCCTCTACTCTGATTCACGGGGATGACAACCCCGGCTTGGTTAGGAATGAGGTAGTGAGTCGATACACTCTTCAATCTCAAGTCCTTGCCAAGATTATCTTCTACAACATTGTCCCCAAACATGGTGAGTATAGCCATGCTAGGGGTTGTGTCCCTTTGATCATCTATTGTCTTCTTAAAGGCATTAAGGTGAATTTTTCTAGAGTCATAGCTTATCATATGGCCTCTGATCAGATCCGTACTGCGGGTAGGAGCTTGCCCTACGGCATGCTTATTACCCATCTTCTTAGGGGTCTTGACTTTGATCTTTCTGCTGAAACTCCATCAAATCCCCTGACCAACATCAATGGAGTTGTCCTGAAGATGATGGAAGCACAGCTGCGTAGACACGCTCCTGTGCAACCACCTCTTCCTCCTGCTGGTCCTGGCTCATCTTCAGCACCAGGATCTTCTTCTTCTGCAGCACCTGCATTTCCTCCTGAGTTACTAGCTCTTCTCTCTTCGGATGTCCGCTCTCAGATCGAGGCGCACCAGGCCTGGGTCGAGAAGCGCGACGCAGCCATTCGGGCGGAGATGGATGCTCGTGACATCCGGGATGATGCTTTTCGGGCGGAGGTCCGAAACGACATGTCATATTTTGCGGACTCCATGAGATTCGTGGATGTTCAGTTTCAGACCCTTTTCTCTAAATTTGACATGCTCGTTCCTGATCGGACTCCGACTGCTTGTCGACTCCCAGCCACCGGTCCTCCATTTCCTCCCAGAGCTCGCTCTTCTGTTCCTCCACCGCGCACCAGAGTCGATGGCATGGATCCAGAGGAGGTTGCTTCTTCAGAGGAAGGTGGTGATGATGACGGAGACGGCGATGATGGTGATGATGGTGCTGAGGAGTGACCTCCCCTTTTGATGATGTCAAAAAGGGGGAGAGTTATTTTGAGAGAGATATTTTGTGACACTTTGTTATTTTGTTATGTACTTGACATATTTTGTGTTGGACATCTTTTGCTTTGTCATGTATTTTTATTTTGTGTTGTGGACATGGATATGGTTATGTGTTTTATGTATTTATGTCATGTATGAGACTCTTTTCCTTCATCTATGATATGACATGAGTATTTGGCATCTTTTGTTGGCATGGAAATAAAATGTTTATGATTATGATTTGTGATAATATGCCTGAGTATGATTTTTATATATATGCTTGTGTTGAGGGGGAGCTTCATTTGAAGACTCTACCCAAAATATCTTGTGATAACTACATATGTTTTGCCATCATCAAAAAGGGGGAGATTGTTGGCCCAAAGGCCATTATCCCGGTTATTTTGATGATAACAAAACATATTTAGTTATGTATCTAATATTCTTGTTTAAAAGGATTTCAGGCTCAAGAAATAGGTTTTTGACGGCTCCGCTAAAAGACTCACACATTTGGAGTTCGCCCAAGATTTGCATTCCCAAGCCAAAGCACATAGGAAGCTTCGGGAATATGACGTTGAAGAAAAGATCAAGAACAAGTCAAGACTTTGCTAAAGATTCAAAGATTTGTATTTTTGATTTTGTTTTTAGATATTTTGTCAAAACTAGATATTAGAAGTAGAGCTATGGGATTATCACACACACACACCTCTTAGCTAGGTTCATGGCTTCAAAAAGATTTTCAAATTCCATTTTCTAACTTAGATCTAAAGAGAACATATTTGGAAATATGATTTTCAGAAAAACAATAGTTTTGGAAAAACAATTTTTATGGAAAAACAAGGTTCTATCAAAAGGATTTTTATCAAACTATTTTAACATGTTTGAAGTATGACACATGCTTATACTTCATGTTTTTACAAGTTCCAAAATCCTACCCAAAACCCAAAACCAAAACCCAAGATTTTCTGGTTCTGGAAGTTCTGTTTTTCAGAACTCACAGTGACCGGTCGACCGGCCTGGTCGACCGATGTGCACAATACTGTGCACGTCTATATCAGTCGACCGACCCGGTCGACCGAAGTTCATTTACGTTTACAGGAGTTTTCGGTCGACCGACCCGGTCGACCGATGAACCCCAACGGTCATATTTTTGACCGTTGGCGGTCGACCGACCCGGTCGACCGGAATCTGTCAAAAGTTCTGACAGATCCAACAACTCTTTTTCTGACTATTTTTCTTTTTGGGATTTGTCTCCAACGAGTTTTTGAGGCTGTTTTTGACCCCTATAAATAGAGGGTCACCTCATATTGATTAGACAACTATTGCAAAATATTTCATAAGAGTTTTACAAAGATGTTCAAAGCTTTCCTTCATAAAAGATTTTCCAAAGCCTAAATTCCCAACACCCAACTTGTAGCCTATTCCTCTAGCTTCTCTCTAGATTTTGCACACCACAATCCCAAGCTTTACATCTACATATTTTGTTCTAGGATTGTGCAAGTGAGCTTTTGTAAAGTGATCAAGTGTGATCACTCATTTCTTCTTGGAGTGAAGTTGTAGAGGCATCGGCCTCAAGGGAGCTAGTGAGCTTCGGGTGGTGTTGCGGCATCACAAGTGTAAGGGACAAGTGTGTCCTTGTATTGGCGATCCGGTGGGATCAACGATAGTAGTGCAAATCCTTCAAGTGTGAAGGCGGGGACGTAGAGCGTGGCTCGAACCTCGGAAACACATCCTTGCGTTTGCGTTTGATCAATTTTCTCTAACTCTACTCCTTTCAATTCTTGCACCTTAATTGTTGTATTTATTGCAAGTCTTTATTTGTGCTTTTTGTGTGTGAAAGTTTTAATTCCGCAAAATTGCCATAATTCATATAGCCATCACCTATTCACCCCCCCTCTAGGTGATTTCAGAGATAATACGACCTTAGTCGCAGCTGCGACCATAGTCGCAGTACATGCCTACACAGAGAGAACATGAGTTTGTCGCAATACATTTTAATTATAAACTGCGACCTAAGTCGCAGTACATGCCTACACAGATAGAGAACATGAGTTAAGTCACAATACATTTTAATTATAAACTGCGACTTTAGTCGCAGTACAATAGTTAATAGCAGTACATTTTAATTATAAACTGCGACCTTAGTCGCAGCTGCGACCTTAGTCGCAGTACACGCCTACACAGAGATAGAGAATATAAGTAATATGTTCCACAATTGATATTACAGTAAACCGTAAAGGAGAAAGTAGATTTTTACCCAAGCTTCGCTCCGGAAGAATATGCTTTTTAATCCTTTTCCCTTCTCTAGATGCTGCATGTAAAAATGAATTATATTTGCATCTAAGTCTCTACTGAATATCAGGTCCTCAATGTCATTCCTTGTAATAATGATTCCGTTCTCGGTATCCTGATACGCAGTAGAGCTGCAAGATATTCAAAACAAAGTTAGTAATTTAAATGTTCTTATATAAAGGTATAACAGATTTTTTTGATATGAATTAACTTACTCAGAGAAGGACTTGTCAAAGAAATTTTTTATAAGAGCTTGTTGATGGGGCTGCAGAATTCTGTATGCTCTGCTTTCGGTCAATTCTCTCGATTTTGGCTCAGTAGAGGAAATCTCTTTGTCGCCGAAACCAGCGGCAGAACTCACAGCCGCAGGCTGTGGAAGAGGATGTTCCTTTTTTTTCTTCTTCTGTTTTGGATATACGAAGTCGGAGTCATCGCGATCTCTTTCAGCGCGCTTGCGTTCTTTGACTCCCCTTTCAATAGTTCCTTTAGAGTATTCCAAAACAGTTTCTTTTGAGGATTGCTTCTGAGGCGGAGTATGTTCTTGAATTTCTTCTGCAGAAGCTCTATCTCTTTGGATTTCTTGAGTCATTTGAGTTATATTCAGAGAAAAACTTGGCATATCTTCTCCAGTAATATTTAAAATAGACTCAGAACCCATGATTTTATTCTCTTCCAGTTTTTTCTTCTTCTCCTCTTCAGCCTGCTTCTCCATCTGTTCCTTCATTCTTTTGTGCTCCTTTTCCTCTTCAACCTTCCTTCTAATTTCCTCTTCCGCCACTTTCATCTTTTTCTCCCTCTTCTTCTTTAACTCCTCCAACACCTTCCTCCTCTTCTCATTCTCTTCCTCTTCCCTCCTCCTCCTCTCCTGCACCTCCTCTTCCCTCCTCTCCACCTTTTCCAGTTCCTCCTTTTCCCTCCTCTTCTTCTCCTTCTTCTCTTCTTCCCTCATTCTCCTTTCATTCTCCTCCTCTTCCCTTCTTCTATTCTCCTTCTCCTTCTCCTCCACTTCTCTTCTCCTCTTCTCCTTTTCCTTCTCTTCTTCCCTCTTCTTCTTCTTCTCCTTCTTCGCAGCAGCGGCTGCTCTCAGCAGCTCTTCTTCTTCCTCTCCTTTAACTTTTAATTTCCTCTGCTGTTTTTTTTGTTTTTTCTTCTCTCTTTTTTCTCTCCTTTTTAATTTTAATTCAGCCTTGAGTCTGTTCTCAGTCTCCATATTTTCAATTTTTTTTTCAAGCTGAGAAACATATTCTCTCAAGTACTGATTCTGAGACCTCAATTGTTTTATTTCTTCTGCTTGAACATCCGGTAGAGGTGGCAAATAACCCTCAAAAACTGGTTCTTGCTCACTCGTTTCAGCCGGTTCTGGCTCCTTTTCCGCCGGGATGTAAGCTTCATTATATGTATGGTCTCCTTCATCTCCTTCTTCTTCTTCTTCTTCTTCATCTTCATCTTCATCTTCTGCTTCTTCTTCTTCCTCCTCCTCTTCCCCTTCAACAGGAAGGCCAACCATATTTTTTTCAGCAATAGAGATGTTGCCCATTCGAGTCAAATCTGAAAATAAACAGAAAAAGGTAAGCTAAAAATAAAACAACGAAATAATGAAACTGCGATCATGGTCGCAGTTTATTTATGAAGTATTTTTGAAAAGAATGAGACCATGGTCGCAATATGTTTGTCATGCCCAAATTATCTGCCAAGCCATGCAACTCAACACTGCGACCATGGTCGCATTCCATGTAGAAGGTATTTTCAGGAGAATGCGACCATGGTCGCACATTATTTGTCAGGCACAAAACGAACTGCGAAAGGTGCAGCTCAATACTGCAACTATGGTCTCATTTTATTTGTACTGAATATAAAAAGAAGTCTAACTTATAATATTGCTGTCAATCTCATTTAGATCAACTTCAAGTAGAGATCTACTAATATTTTGGAGGTCCCATCTTAAAACGTGTGGGTTATGTTCTCCAAACCAGACCTCGGCTCAAAAATAGGAGCCCTCTCACATAACCAATACTGCAAAAAAAGAAAATTAAATTAGTTTACACAAATATTCACAATTTTTTTGGGTTAAATTTCATACAATGTTGGCCAAATATGAGATTTTGTACTTACAATTATTTGCACGGAGCATCCTTGCAGCTCGTACGTGGTTTGCCTGAAGATGTCCATTGACTCAATCAGGAATTGCCAAACAGCTTTTGCCCAGCATATTTTCCTCATCAGCTGCATATTGACAATCAGTTCCACAATATACTATGGCACCGTACATTTACTGCCAAAGAAGAAAAGAGTGGCCGACATGTATAGGATGATTAATGTGGTAAAGTCTTGAGCTGCAAGTCTGTGCATGTCTCTTATAATTTCATGTAAAGTCATTTGCTGCTCAAGCTGTTCATCCTTTGTCACATCCAATACACCTCTCCACCTCTTCTTGACAAGAAGATCATCCAAAGCATCTTCAATGGATACTTTAGTGATCTTCTTTATATTGGGGAAATAATGTTTTATCACTCCTCTATCTTTCATTGTACATGTTTTATTCATCACAAAATCTGCCCCAATGATAGGTAGACCAAATGTGAGGGCAACATCCTCCACTGTTAACTCAATCTGTTTGTCCCCAATTCTAAATGTCCTTGTATCCCTATCATACTGGTCTAAAATACGCAGTACAACAACGTTTGATTTTAGACCCTTTTCAGCCCCAAATTCTTCATTGTAGAACGCCATGAAGATTGGGTCAAATGGGGTATTATTCATCGCCTCTACGAAATCTGCGTGAATGTACTTTTTAAATTTCTTCATGAACTCGCACATAGGTTTCAGGCTTGATCTCAGAGGACGAACCTTTATCTGTTGTTTACCTACATAATAAGAAAAATTAAACAGTTCAGACCAATGATCATTTAAAAATTATAAGGGGGTCAAAGGCATATTTGTTTTTAATAAACTGCGACTTCGGTCGCAGTCATACAATGTAAACACAAACAACTTGCACCCGGACGACACTGCGACCAGTGTCGCATAAGACTACAGTGCGATCATACACTGCGACCAATATTTGTAAAAAACATATTTTCTTTTATAAACTGCGACCACGGTCGCAATCATACATTGCAAACATAAAGTTGGACCAGGGTCGACACTGCGACCAAGGTCGCATAAGACTACACTGCAATAAAAACAGCTGCGACCACAATACCGCACTGCGACCAAGGTCGCATAAGACTACAGTGCAATAAGAAAAACTGCTAACTAGGTCAATACTGCGACCTAGGTCGCAGAAGACTACAGTGCAATCAGAAACAACTGCGACCCGGTTCGACACTGCGACCAAGGTCGCATAAGACTACACTGCAATCAGAAACAACTGCGACCCAAGTATGATAAAACAAATGACGTTAAATACACTGCGACCTTGGTCGCAAGAGATGACAACTCATATTTAAACAATTGCGACCCCATGTCGTCAGTATGTAAGAAAAAAAAGTAAGTTTCATATACTGCGACCAACGTCGCATTCGGCTACAAAGAAAGGTCCAAAGAAAAAAAAACCAAAGTCGCACAAATCTGAAACTATAATTTTATCAACTGCGACCGAGGTCGCATGCAGTGTATGCAGATCAATTTTTCAAAATACTGCGACATAGTAAAAATAGAAGGAAATAAAAAAAATTTTAAAAATAGGACCTTTATCGTCATGTTACAAAATTTATAAATTTAAAAATTTATTCGACATCTAAAGTTTCAAAATCTCTTTCTTAACTGCGACCATGGTTCCAAGATTAAAAAATAAAAATAAAAAAAATTGCGACCTCGGAAATAAATCTGGAAAAAATTTAAACTATTAAAATACACAAACGCTAAGAAATTTTGAAAATATCATTTTTTGTAGTACCTTTTTCCATGGATGATTTCTTAGGCGCCATCAGTTGCAAATATATTTTTTTAAAAAAAGGATCAAATTTGTAAAAGAAATAACTATTTTGGATCAGAATCGCCGGTTGAAATTTTAGAGCTGTAAATTTTTTTGAAAGCCAACTTTTTTACATAAGGTAGAAAGTTGTGAGGGAGGGTATTTTCAGAAAATACAATGTTGAGGTGACTGGCATTAAATTGGGCGGGATTTTTCAAGATTTGTCCGCCAAAATTGATTACAGATGTGGGGCGGTGATTTTGCCACGTCCGCCGGCTAAGAGAAGTCTCTCAGCCTGCCGGCTGAGGTACAGTAACCCATATATATATATATATATATATATATATATATATATATATAATATATATATATATATATATATATATATATATATATATATATATATATATATATATATATATATATATATATTATATATATGCATGACAATACATGTCTAGTATTATAAGTCATGTGACTATACAGTGTTGTAAACGTTCCCTTAAGAATTACCTTAATAATATATGAATTTGGATGATAATAGATGTTACTATTAGTAACTGGTATAGCTGTTGATGTATGATTGACATAGTGTGTTGTATAATCAGAGGAAGTTAATAATTGATTCTATATATATTGCCCATATGCATGATCTTGTATGTATACGTTGAGTATGTTTGTTAATTGTGTTGTTAATAATATTCCTGATAAAATTAATGGTATGTGTATGGTACATATTTGAGAATTCGAGTAAAAAATCGGATAAGCTGAAGTTGTTATTATAAATAAACTCAAAAGTATATGAACAGGATGGTGTGTAACATTTTGGATTGTATGTAGTATTGTACGTACATGTTATGTGTGTGTGTTATGAAGGAAGGGACCGGCGGGAGCCGGTGGGAGGGGGAAGATGGTGTTGTTTTATATATATATATATATATATATATATATATATATAATATATATATATATATATATATATATATATATATATATCTCGAAGGAAGGGGCCGGTGGGAGCTGGTAGGTGTGAAGACGGGGTATGACATTGTGTGTTGTCAAACGAAGGATGGGGCAAGCGGGAGCTGGTAGGTGTGAAGACGGTGTATGAGATGGATCGTGTGTCATAAAGTAAGATGTGTTTATTCAAAATGAATAGTGTTGTATGCTTGTTCTTTATACAGAACTGCGAAACTCTGCTTTATAATAAGAGATAATGAAATATTATATGATGGGTGAAAATGTATAGGTTAATCCATGCAGTACTTGAAGGGTGATACGATATACAACATATAAGAATGTTATGTGATATATGTATTATCTAGATTAACTTATTGTGATTGGTGTACTATCGTGTATAGTGTATGGATTATGTACACAAGAAATTAATCTGGTAATAAATTAAGTCGTTAAAGTAAAGTATTCGATACAACTCATAAATCCTTTAATTACAGTGCAAAGATTTAAGTTGTAGAGTCATTGACCGAAAGAGTTGGATCATTTTGGCAAACCATAGAGATAGTTGGGTTGACTGTTTATCTTGAAATAATTATTTCTCTTCTTTATCTATATTCATCTTGTCATTAGAAACATGTTTTCTTTTACTTTGACACGTATATCATTTTCTTGCTCTTCTTTTTACTCCCCTCACTGAGCTGTAGAGCTCACCCCCCCACAGATTGTTATGTTTTCAGGTCATGGTGAGGCGAATGCCCAATTTAAAATTTCAAGCGCTTCCTTGAAAATTTTGTTATATAGAGAAGTTTTGGAGTTGTAATTGTCTTTATAAAACTTCATATTGTATGTGTTTACAATCTTTTTTGATGTTATTTATAGCATAAGTTAAATTGATATGATCTTGATGAATTGAATTTATTAATAAATTGGTATATTGTTGTGGAAGTCGAAAGGGGTACTCTCGGGTCATTATATCATGATTGTTGAGTTGTTATATATGGATAGTAGGCGATGTTAAGCCGAAATATTATTATGATTGCGTAGATGATTGTTGAGTATTGGTTTATGTATTTGGATGGAGAATAAGTAGGCCGATGTTGGCTGAAACTATTTGTGATGAATATTATAGATAATGTTAGATTAATATTTACAAAGGAGGTGTTGTTGAAATTTTAAGGAATCGATGATGATTATGATAATCTGTTAGTTTAAAAGAGTTTTTATGATTATTGAGGATCTATGAAATCTGAGACTGTTACATAAACTATTTTTAAAAATCTTAATACTATCTTTACTCACTTTCCCCACCATATTACATTTTTTTTTAAAAGGTAACACTGACAGTTGTGACATTAGCCACATTAAATGTAACTGATTTTAAAAAAAATAGCGGGCTGCAGGAAAATTTGGTTACCTTTCTTAGCAATTTGGTTACATTTTCAGGATTTTTTTAGTCATGTTTGTTTTCAATAAAAAAAATGAGAAGAAAATTGGGAAATCTAGGAAATTGTATGAAAATAGGTAGGTTACTAATTATAATTCTCACTCTGATCTATCTCGCCATTTGATCTATCTTCTCCTACCATCTCTACTCATTCTACTGTTGGTCCAAAAGCTCATCACTCTAGTTTTGATGATGACTAACTCATGTAGTTATAGTACTAATGATCTTGTGGTGTTTAAGTTTCAGATTTTGATCAAGATCTTAATTAGTGTTTATCTTCTTTGAAGCTAACACATGGTGATTTAAGAGCTCAAGCTTATAAAACATATATAGCACTCAAGATGAAATCTAGCTCAAGGAATCAAGTTTGAATCAAGTCTACTTGGATAAGAATGTCTACAAGAAGACTCGAGTACACTAGAGTTTGTAAGTTTAGATCTTGTGTATAGAATAAGTTAGCTTTGATTGCTCAAGCTCACATACATAAAGTTTTATATTGAATTTCAAGAACAAAAATTTTGATATTTTAGCTTTCAAGAAGTTGAATTTAAACATTATCGTTTTTCAGAGATTCTATACATTGTGTTTTAAACTCATATATTGTGTTTATATGGTTTATAAATCAAAAGAATAAGTTTTATAGTTTGAAATATGTGTTAGATTCTATCCACACATATTAGAGCTTTATGTATTCAAAGAAACTTATTTTGATGAGTTTTGGGTTTCGACTTAACTAGAATATGTTTTTGGTTTCATGAATAGATTTCATCAAAAATAAGTTTACTTTGGTTTATATACGTATTGGATTTCATCTATATACATTGGTGCTTCAAATGTGTTTTAAAAATCTTACTTTGATGAGTTGAGTTCATGAATTTAAGTTTTTGTATTTATTAAAATTATTTTTATGATATTTATTGGTATATCATTTTATTTGTGTATTGAAGTATCCATACACTATTGAGCTTCAAATATGTTTGAACAATTTTTTTTTTGTATTTATGGAGTTTTGAAATAAAAACTAGTTTTTTTATTTAAAACTTTTTTTTCGAAAAATACGATTTTGGTTTCTATATTGAATTTCTATCTCTCAAAAACAAGTTCACATGTTTGTAATATTTGTTAGTTTTTTGTCACACATATTTGTATTTCAATGTATTTACATGAACTTATTTTTGTAGCATTTATTTAGATTTTTTGAGATTTAATTGGATTCAAAAAGATGTTTAAATGTTCTAATTATAAGGTTTTTGGGCTGAGCCAGTCAACTGCAGAGCTCATTTGCTCTGCCAGTCGAACGGGCGGTCGACCGACGTGTACAACTCAAGAGAGTTAGAGGTTCGGTCGACTGACTGGTAGACCACATCAGAGATCGTCCAACCGACCAGTGGATCGCTTAGTCGTAAAACTCTTGTGTTTTCTTGGTCGATCACCCGGTCGACCAGCAACCCCAACGGCCAAAAATCTGACCGTTGGACCGCCCGGTCGGCCGACAGGTCATATCTGGCAGTTGTTGACCCCCAGCGGCTAGTTTTCTTAATGCCTATATAAATGGGATTTTGGGTGAGGCTTTAACTAAGATTTTTAAGAACAAAAATTTCTATTTTCAACAAGATTTTTAAAAGTCCTTGGGCTCAAAATCCATATCTCGATTGTGTTTCAAAAGTTTTGAAAAATTAAAAAAATAAGTTTTGAGAAATTCTAGTTTCAAGTTTCCAATTTCTATATCTTTCAAGAAGTTTTCTGAAGTGTTTTCTTTTGTACTCTACTTTCAAAATTTTTATTTTCTCACAAACTTGAGCTATCATTGCAAAATCTAACTTTACGATTATGTATTGTGAGAGGTGTCGTTTGTAATCTTAGTCATAACTAAGTGTTATAAACCATTCTTTTGCTTTGTGTTTTGGCTTTCTGCCCATCTTTTGTGTAAACATTGTTGGCTTTGTATCCATCTCTTGCATAGAGATTGTTGGCTTTGTGCCTTGGCTTTGTGCCTCCTCTTATGTAGAGAATTGGGTTTGTATCTTTTGTGGAGTCCTTGGTGGAGAGAGTTGAAATCTTTCTAGGTGAAGGTGGAGACGTAGAGCTTAGTGTTCGAACCTCGAAACAGATTTTTGTTTTGCGTTTGGCTCTCTCTCTCAACGCTACTCTCATTTATATCTTGCATTACTTTTATTGCACATTTATATATACATACTTGATATTACTGTTGTGCATACTCTTGTATTGATCCAAGAGAGATATTGAAGTATCTCAACTCTTATAAAAGAGGAATCTTGAGGAGAAGTTTTAGAGCCCTTCACCGGGAATTCAGCTTCACTCTTGGATATCATTTGTGTTAGTGTAGAAGTTTTAAATTCTGTATTTGATTAGCACTACACCTATTCACCCCCTCTATGTGAACTTTCTGTTGGCCCAAAAGCCCATCACTCTAGTTTTGATGATGATTAACTCATGTAGTTATCGTACTAATGATCTTGTGTTTAATTAGTCTCAGATATGTGATCAAAATCTTAGTAGGTGTTTGGCATCAACAAAAAATTTAAAGTTAAGTTTTGGAGCTAGCATGTGTTGATTCAAGAGCTTATGCATCAAGATCACATCTAGTACTCAAAAGGAGTCTAGCTCATTGGATCATAGTTTGGACCAAGTCAAGAAGGAAAAGAAGACTTCAAGTGAAGACCTTCAAGAGAAGATTTGTGTCTAGATTTGTTTTTAGTAAGATTTTGTTTTAGATAAAATGTAAAGGATAGATTAGTTGGTGGAATGCTCAAGTATCATATACACTCACACACAAGATTTAGATGAGACTTTATAAAAGATTTTTCATTTTAGAAAAATACAAAAGAATTTTCATTTTGAAAAAATACTATTTTGATTTTAGAGTTTCATATATACATATGTTTGAACCAAAACTATTTTAGTGCTTATTGTCAAAAACATAGATATTTCATCATATATGTGTAGTGGATCATATCCATACACACTAAGCTTCAAAAGTGTTTAAAATATCTTATTTTTGTATTTGGAGAAGTTTTGAAAAAATCAATTTGAAAAAATACGTATTTTGTTTTAAGCCAAAATTTCTAAGTCATAAAAATTGTTCAAAATGTTTGTAACATGTTTTGATTTTTACCCGAACATGTTTGTATATCAAAGTATTATACTGAACTTATTTTCTTAGATTTTTAGAGAATTTATGGGATTTTATTAAAGTCAAAAAGTCAAGTTTTTAATTCCCATAATTGCCCGGACTGACCCTCTATCGGTCGACCGGACGGTCAACTGAACAAGAAGTCGGTCGATCGATGTGCACAGACGTGCACAGGTTGGGGCCGACCGCACGGTCAGCCACCAGAGAGTGTCTGCTCTCTGAAAATGGCCCGGTTAACCGGGCGGTCGACTGCTAGGTCATTGCCCAGTTGGCGGTCGACCGGCCGGTCGATCGATCTACCCAACGGTCGAAAATTCGACCGTTGGCGGTCGATCGGGCGGTCGACCGTCAGCAGCCAGAACTGCTGACTAGGCTTCCAACGGGCAGATTTTTGGAGCATATAGAAAGGGGCTCCCTTGAACTGTTTTATACAAGATTTAAGGAGAGTTTTTTGGCTGGTCTTGCATATCTATTTCAGTGGTTTTCTCCACAAGTTTTAGAGCCAATATCTCCAAATCAAAAGGAGAGTTTATTAAGAGTTTTTCAAAAGTGATTTTCTTGAGTTTTCCACCACATATTCCATCCTTGTTTTTCTCACACATACTTGAGCTTTCCATTGATATATCCATCCTATATGAGAGTTGTTGTGAGAGTGATTTTAGGTGATCAAAGTGTTGTGATCACCAAAGTGTTCTTTCATTGTATTTGAAGAGGCGGACTTACGGGTTCGCGTTGTTTCGGGTTCTAGTGAGAACTCGGTGTAGAGGTGCAGCCTCAGCAAGCTTGCGTGCTTGCGTGTATTTGTTCTTGCGGGAACAAGAGAGGGACTGAGAGTCCAAAGGAGTTCTAGTGTGAACTCGCTTGTAGGTGTTGCGGCACCGAGTGATCCGGTGAGATCGATTCTAGTGAAAATCCTTCATAGTGTTGAAGGCGGGGACGTAAAGCAAGTATGCTCGAACCTCGAAACAATTCTCCCGTATTTGCGATTGCTCTCTCTATCTCTCACTTGTCTTTATATCTTGCATGCTTATATTGTCTTTATCTTTATATGCTTGATATACCTTGTGCTATATTGACACATGCTTGGGATTGTTTGCTCACACTTGAATTCAACCAAGAGAGCCATAGCGGCACCTCAACTCTTATCTAGAGGAATATTGATGAGTTAGTCCAGAGCCCTTCACGGGGAATCCGGCTACACTCTTATGTTATACCTTGTGTGTTTAGCTTAAGAATTTATAGTTTGCATAAATAGTTTTAATTCCGCATTAATTTATCATTAGATTAGCTAGTCACCTATTTACCCCCTCTAGGTGATTTCAATTGGTATCAGATCCAAGTGCTCTTGATTTGGGTCTAACAATCTTGAGTTAAAGATCCTCATTTATAGCTAATCACAATATTTGTTTACACACACATGGATTTCATGTCACCTCCCACTTTTAACATTCTTAACATCCAAACTTGAAAGGTCAAGATGTCTTTATACCTCAAAGCCCTAGGTATTCATGTTTATTTTGCCACTATTAAAGATTCTTATTGTTTAAATGGCAAAATATTAAGGCTAATGCAAAATCATTCATGCTTTAAAGAGTACCTTAAATGATGAATATTTATATAGGGTTGCTAATATTGATTCGGCTTTTGTAGTATGGAACACCATTGTCTCTCTTGGCGAACAAAAATAATACTATGCGAGGAGTGACTCGGATGTTGGAAGTGAGGCTTCCAACGTGTGCTACATGGTCCAAGGGGATAACCCCCTTGAGATAAATACCGAAACCAAGTTAGAAGAGGATGTTGATATGTCTTATAATGAGCTTGAATCATTTTATCAACAACTTCTTGAAAAATATGAATTGTTTAAAAAGGATAACAAGAAAATGAAAAATAAATTTGATTTCTTGTTAAAAGAAAAAGATTCTTTTCAAGCTAAATTGGAATGCATTTCTAAAGAAAATGAAAGATTGAAAAATGAAAATATTTTCTTGCTTTCTAAACTAAATGATCTTTGTAAAGGAAATACTTCATTGAAAATAAGATTATTTTGGTGGAAAAAGAAAAGGAAATCGCTTTGCAAGAAAACACCTCTTTGAAAAGAAAATTTGTTTTAAAAGAAAGGAAAATGTTCCTAAAAAGAAAAAGATTGTTGATCATGCATTTCATGCTACTACCATTGATAAAAATGAAATAAATTTTTGAAAAATAGAATAAATTGTTTGAGCTCAACTTTAAAAATTGTGCATTCAATCATTCAAAATTAGAAACCTTGTTTCAAAGGAAACAAGCTCCACATATACATGCACATCACCCACGACACACGTATGCACACTTTGCACATCATGATCATACTTATTCTCATGTGCATCCTAGAGTGTACAAGTGTACACATTGCGGCCACAAAGGCCATTTAGCAAAATTTTGTTATGATATAATTAATTCTTTAAATTTTGCTAACAAGAATGTTTGGGTTTCTTACAATGCTAACCCCCATGGACTTAAAAGAAAATGGGTACCAAATTCTCACCTTTTGTATTTGATGTAGGTGCGGGCTCTCACAAAACGTGAGAGGTTTGATGCCTTGGTGGTGGATGCATGGACTAGATGGACATACATTTGATGCACCGCTATCAAGGAAGTTTGGTGGGAAGACCACCAAGTTTTGGAGACTTAGAGTATAGTTCTTATGGTTTGGTAACTATCTCTAAACTCCTTTTGTTTACATGCTTTGATATATACATATATGATTTTAGCATGTTTTGTTTTTATGATCATGTATTGTGCTTCATGAGGTGAACACTAGTTTAGATGTAATTTTTGTCAAAGCTTGTGTATATACGTGTACAAGTAGTGAGCAACATTTGATTTTTATACGTTTGCACTTCATTGTTCATTTGTACTCACTACATGTACATGTATAGCCTAGTTTTGATGATTTCTTCACCTATTCTTGTTTTCCTATTTTTGTGCATATTTTGCTTCATGTATATGTAATGTTTGTCAAAACTAATTAATATACATGTATACCCTTGAGTCACTTGCCTTCATACAAATATCATTATGGACTCTTTTGTGTTTGGGATATGTATGTATATTGTTAGTTTTGGATAAATCATACATATACCACGAAGTTTATTTTTTTTTTAAATAAATGATTTGCATATTTGTTTGATAAAAGGATATTCATGTTTGTTTTGAGCCTTATTGATTACTTTCATGAAAATGCTACTCACATGATTATGGTACACTTACATTTCATTTGTTTACTCATGATATTATTTTCATGAGATATTTTGAGCCTTTAGATTTCGAGTATCAATTCTTATGTTTTAGCAAGCTTCATGGATACATATGATTTGATTTCATGTTTTGAAAGATATTTAACTAGTTTTTCAAAAATTATTTTAACTAGTTATTTATTTTTCATTTGGTAGTGTTTTCACAATCCAACTATTTTCAAATCATATTTTTTTTGAAAACCTCTACCACCCCTAAAAGGGCGGATGGATGGGTGACCATACCTTGTATGCTCAAACTAAATATCTTTTATCATGTGCATGAAAAGGGTAGATTTTTATGAGTTATACACTGGATTCACATCATAGCTTCAATTAGTATCACAACTGACATTTTTTGTATACTCATATTTTATTTTCTATATATGTATGCTTTAAATTTCAAATAATATCAATTGCTATTGGTATTTTCATTTTCATACATGTATATGATTTGATTGTGCTTGATTTACAAGATATTTACATGTTTAAAGCACAAAGTTTATTTATGCTAAGCTTAATTTAAATCTTGATTTTCAATTGGTATCTCAATTGGTATTTTAATAAGCTTATGCATTATTTTCAATTGGTATTTTTATTGATATCAAATTAACAATATACTTCAATTGGTATCAATATGTTTCAATTTTCAATTGGTTTAAATTTCATTTGGTATCAATATATTTTACCTATTTGGTATCAAAATTTATCATGTATTTCAATTGGTATCAAAATATAAAATATTTTCTTTCATTGGTATCAAAATGTATAAGTATTTCAATTTCAATTGGTATCACTAATCTCCTATTTCATATGTTATCAAAATCTTGTAATATCTCAAATTGATTTGTTGTTTTAAGAAAAATTAAAAATTTGTATTGTTTAGTTACAATTAGTATCTTAAAATTTTGTTTATGTACAAATAGTATATCAAAGTTTGTTTTATTACCTTGAGTAATTATCAAAATTTGTTTTAAAGTGACTTAAAAATGTTTATTGCTTATATATAAGGGGAGATTAACATCTCTTCTACATATAGATTCATATTGATTGTATCTTATATTGAGGAGGTTGACATCTCTTCTTTATGTGATACACGTGTGTAGGGGGCTTAACATCTCCACTTATGCATTGTATATTATGCGTTATGTGAGTTAGAGTTTGTCATCCCTTCTTCATGTAATGCATGTATGCACCGAAGCTAACTTAGCGTCTCCTCTTCATGAATGTATATCGCATATATATCTTTATTGTTGCTTTGTTTTTCACCTCTTTGTTGATGATTGACAAAAAGGGGGAGAAAGATTTTGAGTTTATATATGCATATTTGAGTGTTTGTATATATTCAGTTTATGCATCTTATGTATTTACAAATGGGAAGAATGATTTTGAGAGTTAAACAAAAAAGGGGAGAAGGTTTTTGGGAAAAGGATTTTGGATTTATGCATGTTTCTCTCACCTTGTTGATGCATATATTTGTTTAGTTTTATGCACTTTATTGCCATATCTTTGTTTATTATTATGCATGAGTTAAGGGGGAGCTTCTATGAAGCTTGACTTTAATCCATGCATATATAACTCCATGAGTTTTGTCATCACAAAAAGGGGGAGATTGTTGGCCCAAAGCCGATCACTCTAGTTTTGATGATGATTAACTCATGTAGTTATCGTACTAATGATCTTGTGTTTAATTAGTCTCAGATATGTGATAAGATCTTAGTAGGTGTTTGGCTTCAACAAAGGATTTAAAGTCAAGTTTTAGAGCTAGCACGTGTTGACTCAAGAGCTTATGCATCAAGACCACATCTAGTACTCAAGAGGAGTCTAGCTCATTGGATCATAGTTTGGACCAAGTCAAGAAGGAGAAGAAGACTTCAAGTGAAGACCTTCAAGAGAAGACTTGTGTCTATATTTGTTTTAATAAGATTTTGTTTTAGATAAAATATAAAGGATAGATTAGTTGGTGGATTGCTCAAGTATCATATACACTCACACACAAGATTTAGATGAGTTTTTATAAAAGAGTTTTCATTTTGAAAAAGTACAAAAGAATTTTCATTTTGAAAAAATACCGTTTTGATTTTGGAGTTTCATATGTACATGTGTTTTATCCAAAACTATTTAAGTGCTTATTGTCAAAAATATAGATATTTCATCATATATGTGTAGTGGATCATATCCATACACACTAAGCTTCAAAAGTGTTTAAAATATCTTGTTTTTTTATTTGGAGAAGTTTTGAAAAAATCAATTTGGAAAAATACGGATTTTGTTTTAAGCCAAAATTTCTAAGTCACAAAAATAGTTCAAAATATTTGTAACATTTTTTGATTTTTACCCAAACATGTTTGTATATCAAAGTATTATACTGAACTTATTTTTGTAGATTTTTTAGAGAATTTATGAGATTTTATTAAAGTCAAAAAGTTTAAAGTCAAAAAGTCAAGTTTTTAATCCTATAATTGCCTGGACTGACCCTCTGTCGGTCGACCGCTCCAGTCGACCGATGTGCACAGACGTGCACGGTTGGGCCGGTCGACCGCACGATCGATCGCTAGAAAGTGTCTGCTATCTGAAAATGGCCCGGTCGACCGGACGGTCGACCGCTAGGCATTGCCTAGTGGCGGTCGACCGGTCGGTCGACCGATCTTCCCAACAGTCGAAAATTCGACCGTTGACGGTTGAAAATTCGACCGTTAACGGTCGACTGGGCGGTCGACTCACAACAGCCAAAACTGCTAACTAGGTTTCTAACGGGCAGATTTTTGGAGCCTATAAAAAGGGGCTCCCTTGAACTGTTTTATACAAGATTTGAAGAGAGTTTTTGGCTAGTCTTGCATATCTAGTTCAGTGGTTTTCTCCACAAGTTTTAGAGCTAATATTCTAAATCAAAAGGAGAGTTTATCAAGAGTTTTTCAAAATGATTTTCTTGAGTTTTCCACCACACATTCCATCCTTATTTTTCTCACACATACTTGAGCTTTTCATTAATATATCTATCCTATAAGAGAGTTGTTGTGAGAATGATTTTAGGTGATCAAAGTGTTGTGATCACCAAAGTATTCTTTCATTGTATTTGAGGAGGCGAACTTGCGGGTTCGCGTTGTGTCGGGTTCTAGTGAGAACTCGTTGTAGAGGTGCGGCCTCGGCAAGCTTGCGTGCTTGCTGTGTTTGTTCTTGCGGGAACAAGAGAGGGATTAGAGAGTCCAAAGGAGTTCTAGTGTGAACTCGCTTGTAGGTGTTGCGGCACCGAGTGATCCGATGGGATCGATTCTAGTGGAAATCCTTCATAGTGTTGAAGGCGGGGACGTAGAGCAGTGTGCTCGAACCTCAAAATAATTCTCCCGTGTTTGCGATTGCTCTCTCTCTCTATCTCACTTGTCTTTATATCTTGCATGCTTACATTGTCTTTATCTTTGTATGCTTGATATACCTTGTGCTATATTGATACATGCTTGGGATTGTTTGCTCAAACTTGTATTCAACCAAGAGAGTCATAGCGGCACCTTAATTCTTATCTAGAGGAATCTTGAGGAGTTAGTCCAGAGTCCTTCACAGAAATCCGGCTACACTCTTGTGTTATACCTTGTGTGTTTAGCTTAAGAATTTATAGTTTGCATAAATAGTTTTAATTCCGCATTAATTCATCATTAGATTAGCTAGTCACCTATTCACCCCCCTCTAGGTGATTTCACTTTCATCTACAAACTCAATCTTTATTTTTTTATTCCCAACAATTCTTTGAATTTAAAAAATATGTGTTTAGTCGAGGATAAAGGTGGAAGCACAATTCTAATCAAGGTGATGCAGGAGAACTCATTTTCTTTAAGTTATAAATTCAAGCAATGTGAAGCTAGAAGACAATAACATCCTTGATAAAAATATGACTACCTTTAAAATAAAAACATCTGCATCATTTTCTTTAATTTTGCATATCTTTCTTCAAATTTATCTACCTTTCTTTAAAATTGTGTAAGATTTTTACAAATTTGCCTACCATTACTTGAATTTGTCTACCTTTCATTAAATTTCCCTACCTTTTAAGAGTTTAGCTATGTTTTTTAAATTTTCATACCTTTCTTCAAATCTGCCTACTTTTCTTTACATTTATCTACCTTTCTGTAAATTTTATTTTGTAAATTTGCATGTCTTTCTTTAATTATTAAATTGCCTATTTTTTTAATTCTACTGTCATTCTTTATAGAAAAGGGATTATTCTCACTCTCTTGTATGAGTCAGTTATCATGGTCATTTTTCTATTCAGTAGATAGATGTTGTTTAAGCTACATCAATTTTTACGTTGATTAGGAGATGAGTCTCTAATTGGGAATGTGATAGACATGTACTTATCAGCATACCAAAGGGAAAAAAGCAAAAAAAGTAGAATAATAACAAGGAAAAAAAAAGAGAAATTAGAGAAAAGTAAAGACAAATTACATAGAAACATATTCATCTTTTTCTCTCTTTTTTAAAGAGAACTCGGTTCATAAAAACTATTACAATTTTAGATCCTATAAAAGATGGCTTTTTCATAGAGAGAGTGTCAATCATTCATCAAAATTCAGACTTAGAGGAATTGAGATTTTCTTTTTGAAACGATGCCTTTAATAAGTTCAATCAAGTCTCCCTCCATCACTTTGGTAAGAACCGTGCCTTTCCTTTGCCTTCTACCAAGACCTTGATAGTTCCATCCATTTTTCAATTTTTTTCATTTTTCAATTTTTTGTTCTTTTTAGGTTCAGAAAGAGCTTGAGATGAAGAATATAGAATGAGAAGATGTAGAAATGGGTTGGAAGATTAAAAAGGAAACTATCAATATTGTTCCCTAATTTTCCTGATTTTTGCCCTAGTTTTCTTGCTACTTTTACTGATTTTTTTCAAAACAAAAATAACAGACTCAGACCGTCAGATAGTCAAATTTGTATAAAAGATAGTCAACGCTGACTGTTGTTTTAATGATATCAGCACCTGCTGATATCTCAGTGATCTTGATTAGTTGTCAGATTGAATCTTGTTAAGCAGGATACCCATACGTGCATAGTTCCCTCCTTTTCGCGCGCGAAAACTCCAAGTACCCAAAGGGCACACCCTTTGTTCTCAATTTTCTCTATTTATACTACACAAGCTTCCATCTCACGGCAATGTGGGACTAAATGCTTGTAACAACCTTTAGTCCCATTTGGCTTTGAATTAGGCAATCTTTGGACTTGAATATCTCATTCATTCGAAGTCGGAATTGAACATGTGAATATACCACGTTCATCACAAATGGAAGGAGAATACACTCCAACCATCATCCGGTTGATTTGATCAACGGATCTCGCCATAATTCAACTTGAAGATTCCCTTTATATTCTTCAATTCCAACAATACCTGTCCAAGGTTCCTTATCAAGAGTAGTGTTACCATTTCTACAAATGCATTATATAATATATACTCACATTCATACAAAAGGGGGTCGAGTTATTTTGACCAAAATCAAGGGGACTAAAGGCACAAAAAGACAAGGGGGAAGAAGGCATTTCCTGAATATCTTGGTGGGTTGGAAGCATTTCCCCCAAGTTTTAAACTTGATAGATGGAGAAAAACCATATAGTCTAAAGGATTTAATTAGAATTAATAAAAGGAAAAAAGAATATAGGATATATAATTTAGCAAAATGCTGAAAAAAAAAAAAAATGAAGCACAACACAAACTGATGGTCAAGAAATACTTCGAAGTGTTCATTTTCATTACTTGAGATTAATCATTCATATGGTAGAATCGAGGAAAATGTGATTCATCAAATCAAAAAGAATGGTTAAAGTGAAGAAATGCTAGTGTGTTTTATGTAATGATAGGATACACATGAAATTCATGAAAAAGTTTTATATAATGGCTTTAGACTTGCTACGGTCTATGATTTATAACGTTTGGACAATTAAGATACATGTTCAAAAAATATACGTTACAGAAATGAGAATGTTTAGATAGATGATTAATATTACACAAAGAAATAGGATACGAGTGCATCCACAGAAAGTTAGATATTACTATTATCGAGCGATAAAAATGAGGAAGAATCAATTAGAATGGCTTAGGCATGAGCAAAACTGATCAATAATACGTTAATTAGAAAAAGTGATAGAATCATAGCTAAGGCGTAGAGAGAATCTTAAATGAACTTTGATATATGGAGACAATTAAGAAGAAAATGTTAAAACTTCATGTGTTACTGAGGAACTTTATCAAGTGGAAGCTTACCCTGAAAATGATTCATGTCGCCAACCCCAAAATTTAAGGTGAAGACTCTATGGTTTTATTTTTTTTTTTTGAAGTGCTAATTAGGAAACTTTATTTGAGTCATATCTTTGCGAATTTTGTTCATATATGCGACACACACACATATTATAAGAGAGTCACCTCGCGTTGACACGTGTATAAAATGTCGAGTTTCAAGTGGTACAAAACTTTAAAGTTTTTAGATCTCTTATAATATTATAAGAAGACCAATCTCACGTGTCAAAACAGAATTATCTCCCTTATAATATTTATGATATGTGTGTGTGGCTCACACACATGAACCAAACTGGGTCTGTGCAATAACTTGAAGGTACAAAAAAACTCTTTCAGTAAAATTCATGCACCCAGTCTTAATAGCAACTTATTTTTGTGTCGTTTTCTTTTGATCATAAGAGTTAAAGTTAGTACCTTTTAAATGTAACCTCACTCTTTACCACTAAGGGTCTGTTTGGTTGTCGTAACTGACCGTAATTCGTAGTTGTAATTGGTAAAGTCTTTTACAATTGTAAATGAGTTACAAGTATGTAAATTTTACGGTGTTTGGTTGGTAATATAAAATTGTAAAGTGGAAAAGTATATTGTACTTTACGGTGTTTGGTTGTCGTAATGTATAAGTCGTAAGTGAAAAAGTTGACCACAAAATTAACTATTTGGTGATTTTAAAAGTTTTAATACTGCAAATAAATATTAAAAAAGTTAAATATTAAAAAAATTTAATATTAATATAAAAAAATATTACAAATTTGTATGACCATAAAATTAACTGTAACTGGGCTGTAAGTGAGTAGTAACTGGGTTGCAAGTGAGTGTTAGTTGAGTAACGTAAGTCTTTTACGAATTACGATCCAAACAAACGCCGTAGTTGTAACTGTGTAGTAAGTCATTTACGAATTACGGAGTTTTACGCGAAACAAACGGCCCCTAAGTTAAGCCTCAGCGACATGAAAGACAGAGCAAAACAATGTGGTTGATACAGTTGGCGAAACGGAAATGTGTGAACTCCGAGTCCACCACCACTGCTACTGTTACTATCCCTATATGCAAAGCAAGCTCATGCAACGAAAAAAAGTGAGAAAAAATATTTGGTTGCATATACGAGGGAATAATGACAAGATTTGATAAACATGACCAAAATTTGAATGAACTCATGTTTTGATTCCATTGGTGTCAAATGGCACTTCACTTCACTGAAAGATACTTGTATAGTATGAAAGAAGAGGAAAGAGAGGAGGAGAAAAAGAGACAGCTTTCATGAACAAGTCCTCTCTCACGCAACAATACTAAAGTAGCAAAGCAGAGGAAAGCCCGCAGGGCATTCCCGCACTGAAACTTTATTCCCAAAATACCCAGTATATCAAAATCGAAGTATTCCCGTTCTACTCCCGATCCTCTCGTCTGTACCTGACGTCATCGTGGGCGGGGATTCTCTGCAGGGACGTAGTGGGGCCATGCACCAGTAGCGGACGGACACGTGTCGGCAGCAGAGGGCGGGGAATAATAGCCAATGGGAGGGGAGTGTCCGTGGGCATTTTGGTCATTGGCTTGACGGTTTCGGTGTCAGGTGTCATGGACTGGCGTCGGTCTCTGCAAAGTGCAGCCAGATTTCTTTTTCACGTGGACGAAAAAGCCACTGTTGCTTTTATCGGAAACATATTAAAGAAAATAGTTCTGTTTTCTTTCTTCTTTTTTTCCTTGAAAATGAGTTCATTTTATATGCCAAAAGCTCCGATATTATTACATGATTAATGTAGTTTTAGTCGATATTAAATTCAGCACCAAGACAGTTGATTGATTGATTGATTGATTGTTACAAAGAATAAATCATAAATAATTCAAGAACCCACCAGATTACGATATACTGCATGCCTAATTAATTGCCTTTTTGCCTTACTTGTAATTAAAAAATTCAGTTCCGTCTTAATTAAGAGAAAAAAAGAGTGGAGAGGGGCAGTTTGGTCAAAAGAAGGAACTGGAGTCAATCATATAAACCACGTAATCCTTCTTCCAAAAGAAAACAAAACAAAACACTCTTCCCCTCTCTCTCTCTCTCGTCTCTCTCTGGTTTCTCTCTCTTCCCAATCAATGGCGGAAAATCCCAACGGATTCCACCACTTTCTCTCTCCTCCACCTCCTCCGTCGTCATCAGCCACGTCATCACCGGCGGTGGTGCAGCAGAGGGGAAGGACGTTCGCGTGCAACTACTGCTCGAAGAGATTCTGCACCTCCCAGGCCCTCGGCGGTCACCAGAACGCCCACAAGAAGGAGCGCGCCGGCGTCGGCCCACGCTCTGCTTCCGCCGTCGTCCGCTCAACCACCAACTCCTCCTCCCCTGTAGTGGGCACGCCGCCGAGTCAGCTGATCCGGTTCAGCCAGCCGGTGGTGCCGTTGATGCAGGCCAGCACCAACTACGTCTACTTCTACCCGCCACCGCTGCCACCGCCTTCTCTTCCTCTCTTTCCCGGAGGCTCTCCGGCGCCGGTGGTGGAAACCGGCAACGAGTACGAGGAGCTCGACCTCTCTCTTCATTTGTAATTACTGTAAATGAAGAGAGATCTAAGGAGAGATGAAGGTATCTAGCTAGCTATTTAACAAATTAATTAATGAAGGAGATGATGGGTGAGATGAGAAATGAGAGATGGTGGGTTTAGTTTTGATTTGAGATATTAAGTATGTTGCTACGTAGAGTTTCAGCTAGGGTTTCGGCTTTCAGCAGTTTTCTTCTTTCTTTTCTTCCCCGTTTTTCTCACTTTACTACTTTGTTCCCTTTTTTCCCTCTTTTATGGGAAAAAATATGAAAAAAGATTAAAAAAAAGGGAAGCTGACAATTTACATGAGGTAGTGTAGTACTAATTGATGGCATTATTCTTATTCTAGCTAGTATATGTATGTTAATGGATCGAGCTCTTCAAATCACTTTTTGCTCAGTCCTGGATGAATCGTTGGATTATTGTCGTCATCATCGTTCATTCATAAACATAATTAATGTTGTTCTTGCTGTTGTTATAATTAATATTTCATGTGCCAGGCAATGTTTCTGTACTCAAAAATATTTGCACCCCCGTTTCGTTTCACTGACAAGATTGCTATGAGCAAAAGATCTTAATATATCTTGAAGGACGTATATATGAAAATTGGTTTTATTTATTTTATTATTACATTATCACACACAGAGAGAGAGAGAGAGAGAGAGAGAGAGAGAGAGAGAGAGAGAGAGAGATGCAGCAGAAGCAGCAGTAGATAAAAGAAGAAGAAAGCATAGTAGTAGTACTAGCTAGTCAGGGATCATCACTCAGATACCTTTAAAACTAACATTGGTAATATTAATTAATTGGCTCACGAGCTAATGTGATGTCTTATGAACCGCAACTAAAAATTAGACGGAAAAAAAGGATGAAGAATAACACATCATCTTGTGAACTACTGAAATGTATGGAAGGATTCTAGAAATAGAAGGGCCGTCATAAGCTCAGGCAGCTCCTCCGATGGCGGACTCAAAAGTTTTACAGAATACATAAGACGCGTGTTCGTGACATGATACAACTTCACAATAAGACTATATGTATTATGTATGAACTGTAACATTTTAGTTTTTAATCACTAAATTATCATAATTATAAATTGTTATACTTAATCATTCAAATACTCACAAATAATCTCGGCAACATCTCCTCTATAATATGGAGTCTTCCTGATAAAATATATCAAATTTTGGATAACACCAACCTACATATCAATTTTAAAAGTACATTACTTAATCACAAAATTAGATATTACAATATTCACATCACTTCTAAAAAACTATTTATATAGTGTTCAAACTATCTCAAATACAGAATTGGTATATATACCACTTATATTACTATCAACTGTCACTATAAATATACGAAACCACGAGTATTTCATTACTTATACAAGGGATACTTAACAAAATCAAAACACCAGTGCTCAATGAAGTACTATCTGATGCTCCTTGCTGCTTGTAAGGCCTCAAGCTGGGCTCTTATCCTTACCATGACTTAAAAAAGGGGTTAACAACAACGAAGTAGGCTTAACAACTCGATGAGTAATATAAACTCCAATTTAATCTATATGAATACATGCTTAAATAACTTGTAGTTTCAAATTTCTAATATCAATTTATAATTATAAGAAATTTAATTCCTTATCAATTCTTAACTCTTGACCTCTTACACAGTCTTTTTTTATCTTTCTTATAACATAGTTGTCCAACTACCAGATACAATTTCATATCTCATTAATTTCATAATTAATGATGCACCGATGACATACCATGTCCTTATGACACACAATAATAATATTTAAAAGTAATTTGTATATCACAGTGTCAAGCTTCAATGCTGCACCGATCACATAACATGTTCGGATTCATGTTGGTAATTATCTACGTTCTTCTTGGTAATAATATCACATAATAATTGTGATTTACAATACCCACAACATCTACACACGTAACATACTCAATATATATAGAGAGACTTGTGTTGTTCTGGGAATTTTCGAGTCTGAATCCTTCCAACTCAAATACAACATTACATCATCTGAATACAAGCTCCATTCAGTTGAAGTTGATTTATATTATTCAAGTATCTATAAATTAAAAATAAAGTATTTAAAATACATTTTGTCCATGCACTAAGTAGGAAAAAAACAGGCAGCCTAAATAGTGAGTTGGTTAGTTTAACAATGTAGAAAATTTGAAATCTAACAAAAATTAGTTTGTAAGGGTTTTAAATGTTTAGATCATAATCAAATGGCCGGATAGATAATTCGTATGTCTAAAGACATAGATCTAATCAACTGACTACTTTCGGCTGTTCATTGTACGCCGCTTGATGGAAGGGAAAAAAGTATTCAAACCACTTGATTTTTTATTTTTAGTTATTTTAAATATTATAGATTAATTTCAATAGAGTGGATCTTGTATTTGAATGTCGGATGTTGGTATTTCAGTGGGAAAGGTTCGGACTCGAATCCTTCCGGAACTACACAAGTCTCTCTCTCTTTATATATATATATATATATATATATATATATATATATATATATATATATATATATATATATATATATATATATATATATTATATAATATATATATATATATATATATATATATATATGAGGAATCTATATCTCAGCCGCCAGCTGAGAAAAACTCTCTCAGCTGGCGCAATGTGGCTTAATTTTAACCATATTTTTGGGTGTTGGTACTATGATCGCAGTTTTATATGAAGACTATGATTAAGTCGCAGTATTTTTATGAGAACTGCTGCCATAGTTGCAGTCTTTTCTAAGGACTGCGACCTTGATCGCAGTTTTTTTTCTGAAGACTGCGACAAAAGTCGCAGTCTTTTTCGTAGGACTGCTACCATGGTCGCAGTCCTAATTACACTGAAAATATATAATTTTTTAGGACTGCGACCATGTTACAGTAGACTGAGATCATATTACAGTAAGTTTGCAACCATATTGAAGTGACAGTTGAGAGAGTCTCTCTCAGCTGACGGCTGATGTACATTTTTCTATATATATATATATATATATATATATATATATATATATATATATATATATATATGAGAAAAATGGGAATCAGCTGACACAAGAGGCAACTCTGTCCTTTGTCGCACTCGAAACTCAAGTTTTCGATTGAATTTTCAAGACCCTAGCACCCACTATCATTTTCATGTTCTTAGATATATACATATAAAATATTACCTGATTTGGAGTTTGTTTACTTCATTTTCTTTAGGTTCAAATATTAACGGTTTTTTAATAGTAGAATAAAATTGAACAATTAGATCAATGAGTAAACGAATTTCAAATCACTTAATTTTTTATATTTGTATATTTTAGAACATGAAGATGATATATGTGGTCGGATCATGAAAAAAATTCGGAATATATGATTTTTGATAGCGATATAGGACGGAGTTGCCTTCTATATCAGCTGATTTACATATTCAGTATATATATAGTAAACATACATATACATGTATATCACACGTGCACACCATTTGCCCTCCCCTTCCTTCCACGAATGGGTACCAAATATATACACATGTATCTCATTCGCACTCCACTTTCTTTGATGAATGGATGCAACACATATACACATATATACCACTCGCATTCCCTTTTCTTCAACGAGTGGATACAAACTTCTACTTCATCAATCTCCGCCAATAACTCCTCCTATTCATCGTTTACATACACACATAAAATTCACATCCGTATATATATAATTATTATATTTGCAATACATACATCATCAATCAATCAATCAATCAATCACAATCGGTATTTATCATGAGTTTACTCAATTATCAGATAAAATTTTTAGAGTACTTATGGTATCATTCATTCACATACATGCAAATGTACTACACACCACCACATTCATGTATTTCTAAGTTCATATATGACATGAAGTTCAATTTGTTAGGTAAAGTATCAAAATCTAATCACGTACTTGTTGATCAATTTATAATTATCATAACGAAATTCTAACTTAATATCTACACAACAGTTTTAGATTAGGGTTCATGATATATCAATAATAATTTCACAACTTTGTTATATATATTATGGTTGCAAACAATCATCGCACATATGCACATGCATAGATATGTCAAATTGTATGCTAAGTTACAATATTATCGGTTATAATCATCACTACTCGATTAGAGTTAATGTAGTTAAGCTAATTATCAATTTTTTGATCTTAACAATATTTTAATTAAGATTCACAATTACTCATGTACATTATTAGCCACCACTTAGTTAAGTTTTCCATCCATGCCACGTAAATCCCACTAATTAGAGAGAAGTTACTCACATGGATTGTCAATTCTTCGATACTTGAATGGTCGAATCACCACCTCGTGCGAGAATTTCTAGTGTACAATTCAAACTTGATTTAGTATTAATCATTCACAAAATTGATTAGGAATTATTTAGGATTTAATCACCTCAATTAAATATCAAAACCTGTGCATTGTGGTGTGCACGTGCCCGCTGGGCTCAGCCCTTTAGGCGTGCCCGCTCGACCCTTTGACCGCGCCGTGCACCCAGCCAGGACGTGCCCGCGCCCGCCCCTGTGCCGCCCCTGTGCCATGGCCTGCGCCCTGGGCCTGTGCGGACCACCGCTGCTGTCGGCCATCTCCATTGCCGACCGTCGTCGGCCTACTGTCGCTGGCCACCAAGAGAGTAAGAGGGAAGTGAGCTTGAGAGAGAATGAGGGGAGAGAATGAGGATTTATTTTCTCATATCTCACATATATATATTTTCTCTAATTTAATCTCACCATGCGCCTAGTAGCTTAACTCCCAAGTCATCCTTCTCGCTTCACCACCTCATGCTTGCCAAGTCACCTCATGCTTCCCTTAATATTGGTTTAATTATCATTAATTAGAATGATTAGTGGTGTATAATACATGCTAGGTATAATTATTTGGTGTACAATTTTATTTTATATACAACCAACATAGGTATATATAATATAATGATAGAGTGCCTCGTACATATATAGATAACTCCCATCAGCAAATTGGGCTGGCTATCATAAAAAGATGGGAGCAAACTTCTTGGATGGATCTTAGTATTGGATAGGGCCGAGTACTGTTAATCTCATATTAAAGTGGCCCACATAACCTTGGTATTTGCATTGGATTCCTATTAAGTTTAACTGATATAAAGGATGCCCATATAATTGTCACATTTATATAGTTATTTGGTCACTTGAAAATAGAAAAGATACCATGATGGAAAGGTTTATTTTCAAGGGGTCTTTTTGCAAATGTGCGACCCACTTTTCTCCTCCTGTAAAGAAACAAAACTCACGCGAATATTTTGATCGTGAGAATCCATCGTAAAAAGTACAGAGAGTTTTGTGAAAGGAAAGGAGCAGAGAAAAGAGGATCCATTGCAAGTTAGGGTTTGCAGATTCCAGAGGAAGGATTCAACATCTTCTCCAATCTCCATTCAATCTTCATCAATGGCCTCAGGTATGAATAGATTAGGGTTTTCTATTATGAAAGTCTTGCAATATATGATTCTTGAGATGTATGGTTGATTCTTGATCCATGGACGTTTTATTCCGCATTATAGTTGTATTTATATCCAACATTTGTATCAGAGCCATGATTAAAGAATCAATACATCTTGGATTTAGGAATTATGAAAAGTTAGGGTTTTGATTAACAATTCATGAAATCCAGTTTTGATCTTTAATTGTAGAATTGAAGAGGATCTTAGAAACCCTAATCATGATTCACACTCCTCTAATTATACAATTAATATGGATCAAAATTAGGATTTTAGAAACCCTAATTTTCCTGAATTTTTTCCCGATTTTTCCATAATTTTTGGGATTCGGGCATAATCTGGAACTGCTGTTCGGTAACTGGATCGTGGGCTATTAGTCGACTATAGGGATTGATTAGTCGACTAATAGTCCATCCCGAAAGTTACCCGACTCTCTGTTTCTAACAGGAGTCGACTTGGGTTTTTGATTAGTCGGCTAGTAAAGTGTATAGTCGACTAACTTTTGGCCAAGTCGACTAATATTTAACCGAGAGTTTGGATTCTAACAGGAGTCGACTAATAATATTTGTAGTCGACTGATAAAGTTTCTAGTCGACTTGTGATTTTGACCTAGTCGACTGATAAAATGTGTAGTCGACTAGTCATGTTGGTATAGTCGACTAACCCTTGCTTGTCCTAGTCGACTAGACCCAAACCTGTAGTCGACTTGATTTGACCCAAGTCGACTACTCATTTCTTGTAGTCGACTAATGTTTGAAAATAATCAATCATAAAGTATGTTACACATTTAAGTTATTGTGTTAATGTTGATTGATGCTTGGTCAAGTAATGTATTGTAGTATTATGGCATTACACAAATAATAGAATTAGAGAATATTATTGGTTAGTTTGTATTCATAAGGCTTATTGATTTAGTAGTTGCCAAAGTGACCTAGGTTAGTAAACCTTATGAATATACAACTACATAAAAGACATGTTAATGAGGTAGACATTAAAGGCAATAATATTCTCGGTGGCGGTTCTAGTTAGGAGATTGGGACTGGCCCAAAGGAAAGTCCCTTTCGAATAATTATGAACCGGGGTAGGATAGTGTAATTTATGCAACCTAGTGGTGTAGAAGTGAATACCCAAAGGTAACATGACTTACTATCTAAGTTGGCATAAATTATATTAGACCTACGTAGGTGATAAAAGTTCTCACCTAAAGAGTGAACACTAGATATGCTTAGGTTTCGCCCAAAGGAGAAATCTGAGTGATATCAATAGTTCATCTTAATTAAATTTAAAGTTATTGTATTGATTCGTGGCCTAATGTGAGCTATGTCCTATTATGTTTCAGTGAACGTCCCCACTTCTCTTCACACTCATGCCACTAGCATTCCGGCCTTGGATGGTACAAACTTCTCAGAGTGGTATGAACATGTTCAGTTTACACTGGGTGTCCTAGACCTAGACATGGCCTTAATAGTTGACAAACCTGATGAAGTAACTGCTGAGAGTACAGCAGAACAGGTCAGCCATGCCAAAGCTTGGGAGAGGTCTAATAGGCTCAGTCTAATGTTCATAAAGATGACCATAGCTAATAACATCAAGACTTCTCTCCCACATACTACTAGTGCATCGGAACTTTTGTCTGCAGTAAAGGACCGATTTAAGTCAGCAGATAAGTCATTAGCTGGTACCTTAATGGCTGAACTTACCACCATGAAATATGATGGTAATAGAGGAGTTCAGCAACACATTCTGAACATGTCTGACAAGGCTGCTAAGCTAGGATCACTGGGTATGAAGGTTGATGAGTCCTTCTTGGTTCAATTCATCCTCAACTCACTTCCTTCACAGTTTGGGCCATTCAAGATCCACTACAATACTCATAAGGATAAGTGGAACTTGAATGAGCTGACTAGTATGTGTGTTCAAGAGGAGGTGAGACTGAGGCAAGAAGGACAGCACTCAGTATTAGCAGTGACTCAAGGGGGTATCCATAAGAAAAGTAAATATGGAAGAGGTAAGAAATTTCCATCAAAGAAAGGAAATGACCATAGGGAAAGTAGCCAAGGTCATAGAAAAGCTTTCACTGTCAAATGCTACTTCTGTGGCAGAAAGGGACATGTGAAGAAGGACTGCAACAAGAGGAAAGCTTGGTTCGAAAAGAAAGGTACAAATCTTTCTTTTGTATGTTATGAATCAAATCTTGCTGAAGTTCCTTCAACAATTGGTGGATTGATTCTGGAGCCACAACTCACATAACTAATTCAATGCAGGGATTCCTTACAACCCGGAAACCGAAGGAAAGTGAGAGATTCATCTTTATGGGGAACCGTCTGAAAGTGGAGGTCGAATATGTTGGTACTTATCGACTACTTTTGGAGACAGGTCATCAGATGAATCTTGAGGATACTTTTTATGTACCTTCAATTTTCAGGAACTTAATGTCTGTATCCAAATTAGATGTTTTTGGATATTCTGTTTTATTTAGTTGTGGAAAACTCTCTTTAATGTATAATTCAATGCCGTTGGGCATGGAATTTTATGTGATGGATTATATAAAATTTCATTGAATGATGAGTTTGCACAATCTTTATTGTCTCTGCATTCGAATGTTGGTATAAAACGTGGCTTAATAAATGAAAAATCCTCTATCTTGTGGCATAGGAGACTGGGGCATATCTCCAGGGATAGAATAATAAGATTAGTGAAGACTGGGATTTTGGATGACCTGGACTTCACTGATTTTGATGTGTGTGTAGATTGTATAAAAGGAAAACAAACTAAACACACTAAGAAAGGTGCCACAAGAAGTAAAGACCTCCTTGAAATAATTCATACAGATATTTGTGGACCTCTTTCCATTCTATGTTTACTGGAGAGAGATATTTCATTACCTTTATAGATGATCTATCACGGTATGGTTATGTTTATCTAATTAATGAAAAGTCTCAGGCTGTTGACATCCTTGAGGTGTTCATTACAGAAGTCGAGAGACAGTTAGATAGAAAGGTTAAAATCATAAGATCAGATAGAGGTGGTGAATATTATGGTAGATATGATGAGTCAGGACAACATCCTGGCCCATTTGCCAAATTCCTAGAAAAGCGTGGCATTTGTGCTCAATACACAATGCCTGGTACGCCTCAGCAGAACGGTGTTGCTGAAAGGCGAAACCGAACTCTTATGGATATGGTTAGGAGCATGATGAGCTTCTCTAAAGTACCCAATTCATTGTGGAGTGAGGCCTTAAAGACTGCTATGTATATCTTAAACAGGGTTCCTAGTAAGGCAGTCCCAACAACTCCCTTCGAGCTGTGAACTGGTAGGAACCCAGTTTAAGACATTTACATGTCTGGGGTTGTCCAGCAGAGGCCAGAATATATAACCCACAAGAAAAGAAATTAGACTTAAAAACAATATCTGGGTATTTCATTGGTTATCCAGATAAGTCTAAGGGATACAAATTTTATTGCCCTAACCATAGTACAAGAATAGTTGAAACTGGTAATGCCAGATTCCTAGAGAATGGTGAATTTAGTGGGAGTGATGAACCAAGAAAAGTAGATCTTGAAGTTGTAAGGGTAAATATCCCAATTACCTTTCCTTCAAGAGAAATTGTTGTACCTCAGCTTGATCATCAAGTTGAGATTCCAGAACAACAAATTAATGTTGGTTCACCACTCCATGAGGATATTCCCATTGAAAATGTTGTAGAACCACCACAACCGGCAGCTTTGAGAAGATCTCAAAGGGAAAGAAGATCTGCCATTTCAGATGATTATGTGGTATATCTACAGGAATCTGATTATGATATTGGGGTAAATAAAGATCCAGTTTCGTTTTCACAAGCCATAGAATGCAATGATTCTAGTAAATGGGTTGATGCTATGAAAGATGAGTTAAAATCTATGGACCAAAACCAAGTCTGGGATCTCGTTGAATTGCCTTATAACTGTAAGAAAGTCGGGTGTAAATGGGTCTTTAAGACCAAGCGCGACTCTAAAGGCAATATCGAACGATATAAGGCTAGACTTGTGGCCAAAGGTTTTACTCAGAAAGAAGGCATTGACTATACAGAGACCTTCTCTCCAGTATCTAAGAAGGATTCTCTTAGAATCATTATGGCACTTGTAGCTCATTATGATTTGGAGTTACATCAGATGGATGTGAAAACTGCCTTTCTAAATGGGGATTTGGATGAGGATATCTACATGGAGCAACCTGAAGGGTTCGCGATTAAAGAACAAGAACACTTGGCTTGTAAATTAAAGAAATCTATATATGGACTTAAACAAGCTTCCAGGCAATGGTATATAAAGTTTAATAATACCATTACATCTTTTGGATTTACAGAAAACACTGTTGATCAGTGTATATATCTAAAGATCAGTGGGAGCAAGTTTATTTTTCTGGTTCTGTATGTAGATGACATCTTATTAGCCAGTAGTGATCTTGGTTTGCTGTATGAGACTAAAAGCTATCTTACCAAGATTTTATGATGGTTGATATGGGTGAGGCAGCTTATGTTATTGGCATAGAGATCTTCAGGGATAGATCTCGAGGATTGCTAGGACTGTCTCAGAAAGGATATATCAACCGGGTCTTGGAAAGATTCCATATGGAAATGTGTTCAGTCAGTCCTGCACCCATTCAGAAGGGTGACAGATTAAGTGGTAGCCAGTGTCCCAGAAATGACTTAGAAAAGGGTCAAATGCAGAAAATTCCGTATGCATCAGTTGTTGGAGCTTGATGTATGCAAGCACATGTACCAGGCCAGATATCAGTTATGCAGTTGGGATGTTGGGAAGATACCAAAGCAATCCAGGAATGGAGCACTGGAAGTTGGCTAAGAAGGTTATGCGGTATCTTCAGGGGACAAAGGACTATATGCTCACATACAGTAGATCAGACCAGTTGGAGGTGGTCGGCTATTCAGACTCAGATTTTGGTGGTTGCCCAGATAGCAGGAAGTCTACCTCAGGATTTATTTTCTTGCTAGCAGGTGGAGCAATCTCGTGGAAGAGTGTAAAGCAGTCTTTTATTGCTTCTTCCACGATGGAGGCTGAGTTTATAGCTTGTTTTGAAGCCACAAATCATGCATTATGGTTGAGGAATTTTATCTCAGCACTTGGTGTAGTTGACTTTATTGCCAAGCCGCTGAAGATATATTGTGACAATACAGCAGCCGTATTTTTCTCTAAGAATGGTAAGTACTCTAATGGTTCTAGGCACATAGAACTGAAGTACTTGGTGGTTAGAGAAAGAGTTGAGAAACAGAAAGTGTCAATTGAAAGTATAAGTACCACCTTAATGGTTGCTGATCCATTGACTAAAGGATTGCCTCCAAAGACATTTAAGGAACATGTTGTAAGGATGGGTCTTTTGGGTAATCTGTAAATGTATATATGGTACTTGTGTAATTGACATTGTTGTACAAATAACAGTTTGTTTCTCTATTTCCTGTAATCCAATTGTGTGTACACATATTTTGTATGGATGTATGTTAAACAGGAAAATGTCTTTACAAGACAATTACAGGGGTCATTATGGTTATGGACTCAATTAGTAAGGGTTATCAATGTTGTGGTACATAGAAGGGAGTATGACGTGGATGTTGTATAACCGCTATGACTCGCATTGATAGTCTAAGCTAATTGCAGTATTACAGTATTACATATTTGGGCTTATCAGTTGTTATTTTATATTTGTGCACATGTCAGGTTTTCTGTATGGAATCCAATGGAGTCAAAATGATTTTGAAAATGAGTCTTTTTCTTTTATTTTGGTTTTTCTAAAGTTTTTAACCTAATCGGTTAGTGGTCCAAGTGGGAGAATGTTAATCTCATATTAAAGTGGCCCACATAACCTTGGTATTTGCATTGGATTCCTATTAAGTTTAACTGATATAAAGGATGCCCATATAATTGTCACATTTATATAGTTATTTGGTCACTTGAAAATAGAAAAGATACCATGATGGAAAGGTTTATTTTCAAGGGGTCTTTTTGCAAATGTGCGACCCACTTTTCTCCTCCTGTAAAGAAACAAAACTCACGCGAATATTTTGATCGTGAGAATCCATCGTAAAAAGTACAGAGAGTTTTGTGAAAGGAAAGGAGCAGAGAAAAGAGGATCCATTGCAAGTTAGGGTTTGCAGATTCCAGAGGAAGGATTCAACATCTTCTCCAATCTCTATTCAATCTTCATCAATGGCCTCAGGTATGAATAGATTAGGGTTTTCTATTATGAAAGTCTTGCAATATATGATTCTTGAGATGTATGGTTGATTCTTGATCCATGGACGTTTTATTCCGCATTATAGTTGTATTTATATCCAACAAGTACTTGTCATTATCATTCACTATGTAGATGTAGGAGTCGTCCAAACATTGTATTGTATTTGTATCACAATCATCGGATCTCTGCAGCAGAACAAACCAACACGCACACTTCAATAAATAACCGCTGACATCAATAGATTGGCATTGTTTCCTTCCTTCCTTTAAGGAGAGGGACAGAGCAATCACTTGTTACACTCACCACTCGGTGAGCTCACACACCCGATTTTGGCGCAAGTTCGATGGGTTCGTACCCGATCCAATGCTCGGAGCAATCCGCTTGGATCTGAGATGGGTTTTGGAGAGTCCTCACTTTGTCATGGACATGCATGAAAGTGAAACCAATATGTTACAAACTATGGGGTCACTTTCACCTCATATGAAGGAGATTTCTGACGGATCTCTCTCTCTCTCTCTCTCTCTCTCTCTCTCTCTCTCTCTCTCTCTCTAAAACATGGAGAACATCAATCCAAAGAGGACACAATGCCCATCTCAGGAATCCTGCAAGAAGTACTACATCAGGGCTCAAGTTTTGTTCAGGGTCTTGGCATCTCTCACCACTTTTGTTGCCTCTCTGTAATGGCTTTTAACAAAGAGAGCAGAGACTATGGAGTGTTTCAGCTCACTGCTAACTTCAAGTCATCTCTGCATTCGAGTAAGTTTGCCCTAACTTGCGGGGGGGGGGGGGGGGGGGGGGGGGGGGGGGGGGGGGGGGGGGGGGGGGGGGGGGGGGGGGTGGGGGTGGGGGACAAAGAAACAATAATATATGGATCAAAATCTTCTTCATCATCTTCTTCTTTTTCTAAGAAAGTAATATAATTTATGATTGCGTATATGTCTTTAGGTTCTTTGTGATTGGGAATGCAGTGTTCTGTGGTTACTCATTGATCTCTCTTTCCTTTGTCTTCAAACTTATGGTGGAGGGCTATACACGTTGCCTCTCTTCTCATTGCCAATAGTTTTTTTGTTCAGATAAAAAGACTAGGCCAGGGCCACTTCCAAGCTTTAAATACACAATTAATCTAAATTGTAGAGATAAATAACATGCTTGAAATCACTATCAACAAGAAAATCAATTTTTTGTCAATACGAGATTGACCCTCTTATAATATGTGCGTGTGACTCACACACGTGAGCCGAACTCGTGGAGCGTGGTGTGTCCCTACTATGAGAAGTTTTGTTAGAGGGTTGGGATTTCTCTGTTCTCATTTCTAGGGTTTCTTCTTACTCTCCTCACTTGTTCCCTTTCATCTGTGTACAAGACCAAGCAGACCATCGATGCTTAAATTGCAGTTGTTGTCCTAAAAACATCTACTGATAAGCTTCTCACATATACTGTGGATAAATTTGTGTACAAAACCAAGCAGATCACCAATGCTTAATTGAACTTATAAATTAAATATTAATTTAAGCTTTTCAATATCATGTTGTCGACAAATTTGTTGAGTTGTAATTGTGAGTGAAACAGAAGGAAATTGATTCTTTAGCTGATATTTCTTTTACGAGGTATTAGAAACATTTTATCAAAAAGCGGCATAAGAATAGAAAGTTCAATTTAAACACCAAACGACACTGCAAGATAAACTGACTTTTGCTAAAATGTTCCCCAATACATAGGCTGAAACTTGTTAAGAGCCTGCAATCAGCTCCTCCACGCTTTAGTTTCAACTCTGAAAGTGACAAAAAATTACGTATTTCTCTACTATGTTCTCTGAACATAACAGAATCATCGTAACACAAGAATGTTACATGTATCGAGAGCGGACTTACAGGTCCAGTGTGAGTGGACACCCAAATTGGATTTCATAAAATAATAGAATAGTACAAACAGTTTTAACTTTTTTGTATTATAATTTTTTTTTTTAGATTATTTTTATTAGTATGTAAACACTTTTGAGATCTAACTCAAGTATAAATTTAAGTTATTGGAGGTCGCAAGTTCAAATCTTGATGTGTGTAAAATTAATTTTTTTACTTTTTTCTCTCTCTGTAATATTAAATTTATACCTACACTAAAATTCTTATTACATTCAATTTTAAAGAAAGACACGTTTACTAAAGAGAGATTGGGACATCAAAAGTTAATGTTATCTTTTGCATGAAACTCCTAATTCTCCATTAGCATGCCCCACACCCCTCATATTAGCTTTGTCTGAGCCGCGATCTGCAGTTCAAATTGATTCACATCAGCTTCGTTGTTGATGGCTGATGAACCTTTGTAATTTGAATAGGTTAGGACTGGTCAGATACAATGGTTATTAGCACATGCCGAATTTGAGATAACAACGGCATAGAAAACTGAGAGCTGAAATTTTGAAGGCCCAAATAATATGAGTCAAAACTTAATTTCAACAACACCACCATGAAATTTCACTAAACTTCAAAAAGTACCAAAAATTTTCTAAATACATAAATTTTAATAGTAGTTTTGTGAAAAAAAAATTGGAATTTTACTAAAACTTTACAATAATTTGTTTTTTTTTGAGTTTTTGATAGTTTTTTAAACTCATTAAAAATCTATAGCCGGCTGTATTTGAAATTAGCTGAAAATTCATGCGCGAATCTCATGCTCCATGGTTGAAGTGGGAGTTAAGGGGAAGCGGATATTACCACCCCAGAAGATGAGAAAGGCACCTCACAAATAATTACAAATATGTCATTATATTTTTGGACATAGCTACTCTCGTGGGAAAATATTAAAATGTCTTTTTCTCTTTTTCTTCTCCTCCTTCTCTGCGAACAACTGTGAGCCTTTCCGGTGCCGCCCCTCCTCCCCCTCTTACCTCCCCCCCCACCCCCCAACTCCCCCCACTCCTCCTCCCCCTTCCCCCCCCCCCCTCCCCTCCTCCTCTCCTTCCCTGCCGTCCTCCCTTGACCTGCCCTCCCCCTCCCCCCTCACCAACCTCCCCCTGCGTTGAACCCTCTTCCCTCACCTTCCCTCTCCCTCCCTACTCCCAACTGCTCTTGTGACACCCGAAGTGATAAACTCTGGTTAATAATATTATCGTAAACTCTTAATAATTTTTAAATTAATTGTTCCGTATTAAATAATATTCGGTAATTCATTGTGAAAATCCGAAATAGATTTAAGTTTTTATAAATCATACAGGATTAATTGATATGAAAAATATATGAAAATACACGGATGTATAAACTGCATGAATTACTCGTATAAATACCGGGTATTGTACTTAATCCTAAAAAGGGATTTGAGAAATGAAAAATGAAGAAAAAGAAAATAAAACTATAAAACAAAGATTTATTTATGAGGTATGGGAGGAATGGGGGAGTAGGTGGAGTAGGGGCGGGGGAGAGAGATAAAATCTCTCCCCCGTTCACTCTCTGTCACTCTTATTCTTTCTCTTTCACCTCACTCTCTCACTCCCTCTCTGGTGGTGGCCGGCGGCACGCCGAGGCCGGCCAGGCGCCGGAGGCAGTTGGGCACGACGTGGGCGGCCGTTGGGGGAGCCCCAGGCTCCCACCTCTTCTATTCTCCTCTCTCTCTCTCTCTCTCATGCTGGTTAACCGCAGCGACGTCGGAGCGGCGCCGGCGTCGAGGAGGCGGCCGCGCCACTGCACGGCTGGGCGGCGGTGGCCGCGACGGCCACGGGGAGCAGCAGCAGTGCGCGGCTGCTACGCTGCTACGTATGGAAAAACCCAATGGGTTTCGGGTTCGAGTTTTAAAATAAACCCCACCTGACCCTTATGTACCCAACCAATTCATTAATAAGCTAAATTTCATTTAGCCCCTGTAAGATTGAATAATTACTTTGAGGCCCCTGAAAAATTACAAACAACCCTTGAATATTTTCAGTTATTACGTATCTAACCTTTTTTATTGGTTTTTGTTTCCGAACGATATCTTGGCCATCTGAAGTCAGATTCGGACTATTCTTAAGCTGTTGTGATCCTGAAAACGAGAGCTACACATCTTGTGTATCAGTATACGATATTGGTGTTCAAAATTCAAAATTTAATACCCGGTGAGTGGAAGTCCTAACTCAAGTGATTATCCCTAATTTAGAAATAATTGTTATTGAAAAATTATTTATAATATTAATTCATTAGAACTAAGAGATTACATCATTAAAAAGATGATTGTGATAATTGTAATAGTGAATTGGTGTTATGGAACCGAAATTCAAATAGAGTATCCGAATAATGAATCACGGATATGTTACGTATATTGTGTGTGAGAACACTGATGTCAAGTTGTGTCTTGTCATTTATAATTCGTATAGACATGACCATTAAGCGCCTGTAAGTGTATTGGTATGGATTGTTGGCCTAAGGTACAATCACCCGGTTTTAGAGTTTTGATGATTACAAAACATATATACTTATTTGTACTAATCATATTTAAGTGTTTAAGATTGTTTCAGGGTTCTAAGAATTTAACATGTTTTCTTCCCTAAAGGGAAGTGGTGATAGACTCAAGTTGACTCAATTCGGGATCAAGAATTCAAGTTATTCAACGATGCATATGGAAAAGTCCTTATTGATGATCTTGCAGTCACCTAGAACCATTGTAAGAATTAATATGTTAAAGAGTAAGGATATGATAGTTGTGCTCAAGAAAACACACACACACAAATACACTTTTCAAAATACAAGTTTTGGTTATGTTGGTTTAGGTGCATGTTTAATTAATATACATGTTTCAAAATATTTCAAATTTTTATATCTAGTTTAAAATATGTATTTCATCTCCTAGAGCATGCTACTTAAACCTCAAACCATTTAAAAATATTTCAAAATTATTCAAAGTTCAAAAACCTCTTCAAAAACTGTTTTAGGCCTTTACGATCGACCGAACCAGTCGACTGGCACTATTTCAGGCCAGATCGGTCGACCCGTCCGGTCGACCGAGCCTTAAGGCCATGTGCATGCATGTCTGTGCACGTCTGCCAGTCGAACGGGCTGGTCGACCGGGCGGACCCTGCGGTCGACCGACCGGTCGCCCAACTGCAAGACCTTAACTCTCGGGTTTGTCGGTCAACCGCCCGGTCGACCGTCAGTTCAATATTTCATTTTTATTATAGCCGGCAGTCGACCGAGCGATCGACCGGAGCCAACGGCTCTTTTGCCATGTGGCTTTCCGGTCGACCAGCCAATCAGCTGTCAGCTGTCCAGAAAGCCCCAACGGCTATTTTTTAGAATCTGTTTCATTTTTTAATGATTCCAATGGCTATTTCTTGTTTCCTAGTGACTAAACTCACCCCTAATGATCTAGTATCAATATGAATGGTATTTATCCATTCCCTATAAATAGAGGTCATTGGTCTTTTGTTTTTCACAAGAAATATATCCAAGTTTCAAGTTTTTCAAAAGAGAAGAAAAGTTTAGTTTCTTTCATTTTTAAAGTTCTTTCAATTGCAAAAGTTTTTAGTTGGTTTCTAACTCTTTTACTCCTTTTCAACTGAAATTTTTCTCACTTTATTTCTTGAGCCAAAAATCATAATCCACTCTATAAGAAGTTGTAATAGAGAGTTTGTGGTCTTTTGATCACCAAGTGACTTGTATTTCATTGTATTGAGATCCCTCTTGTGTAGAGGTTGGATTTGTTGGAGTGGGTACTCCGGTCTTATGTAGACCATTTAAAATCCCCTTGGGTGTAAAGGTTCCGGTGTGAAAATTTCCTTTTGTGGATTTAGTGGAAATCTTTCATAGTGGTGAAGGCGGGACGTAGCGCAGTAGCTCGAACCTCGAAACAAATTACTTGTGTTTGTGATTGGTTTCCTTTTTGCTCTCTATTGCTTTACATTCCTAACTTGTGATACTACTTGCTTGAACTTTATTATTGCACTCATTTCATTTACTTGTATTTTCGGTCTTTACTCATTTCAACAAGAAAGCAATTCGCACCTCAACTCATAATCTAGAGGAATCAAAGAGGAGAAGTTCTAGAGCCCTTCACGGGAAATTCGACTTCAATTTCTTATTTTGAGTGACCGTTTGCATCATTCATACTTACTTGTTTAAAAAGAGCATTAGATTAGCATTAACACCTATTTACCCCCCCCCTCTTGGTGTTTTTCAATTGGTATCAAAGCCTTGGTCTCTAGGTTCTTGGCTTAACATCCTTAGAGAGATCCTATATTGCTAATCACTCTTTTCATATTTCATCCTCATACACTTTAGTAAAGATGGCCGAAGGTATTAATACCCCACCCAAGTTTGATGGTCTTAACTTTCCCATATGAAAGGTTAAGATGACCATGTTTTTGCAATCCTTAGGGAGTCGGGTTGCAAAGGCAGTGGCTAAACCTTTTAGCGCACCCCTTGGTGATGAGGACACTTGGTCCGACATTGCCACAAAAGAGTTTGACGCTAATACTAGGGCACATTATGCCTTACTTCAAGCTCTTAATGACGATGACATTGCTAGAGTCAATCATTGCAAATTTGCATATGAGATTTGGACTCGCCTTCTAGTTACTCAGGAGGGAACTTCATAAGTAAAGAGGGTCAAAATTGACCTTCTTCGTTCACAATATGAAAACTTTTCCATGCAAGAAAATGAAACCATAGATGATATGGTTACAAAATTTATAAAGATAACTAATGGTCTTTCTTCTTTAGGTGACGGCATTGACAATGACCAAAAAGTGAGGAAGATCATCCGTGCACTCCCTTCATCTCGAGAAGTCAAAGCTACAACTTTGAAGGAGCTCAACGACAAGGAGGAAATGGAGCTCATCAGTCTCATTGGAATCTCAAGACCCATGAGATGGAATGAAAAGCAAGAGAAGAGATGGCTCCTCCAAATAAGAAAGCAATCGCTTTCAAAAGCTCTTCCACCGACTCCAACGAAGATGATGAAGAAGAGGATGATGAAGATCTTTCTCTTCTAGTGAGGAATGTTCGGAGAATGTACAACAAGGCTAAATTTCAAAATAGAAGGAAATAGCAAGGTAAAGAAGAGAAGAAAATCATTTGCTTCAATTATCAGAAGCTGGGACACATAGTTGCGGAGTGTCCAGAAAAAAAGGGCAAACCCTCCACCTCCAAGAAGCCATACAAGAAGAAAGCTTTAAAAGCTGCTTGGGATTCGGAGAGTGAAATCCGACGGGAAATCGATACCGCCCACATGTGTTTCATGGCAAATGAAAGCACAAGCAAGGTAACCACCGAAATATCTATTGAAGATTGTGAATTATCTATAGATGAACTAGGAGAAGCTTTTGAAGAACTATCTCAAAATTATGATTTTCTCAAAAAGAAATATTTAAAAATGAAAAGGAAAATGAATCACTTAACCACAAAATTTTCACTCTCACTAAAGAAAAGATGAATTATTTTCAACTCTTACTTCCACTCAAAAGGATTTTGATGCTTATAAAATTTCTTGCAAGATAATTTTTACTAGTTGACAAAGATGAGATTTCCATATTAAAGAAGAAAATTGACTCATTTGGAGAAGTTTTAAAGAAATGTGAATTTGATAAATCTAGACTAAAGGCTATGTTTCCTAGGAAACATATCCCAAAGAAACAATCACATGCTACACACACCCATGTTCATAAATCACAACCTTCACACTCACATCATGCTAAACACCCAAAACATGTCCACACCCCACACACTCATCATGCATTCATGTACGGTAAAGTTTATGCTTGCACATATTGTGGCCGAAAGGGTCATTTGGTTATATTTTGCTATGATAGGATAAATGCATCACACAATCATGTTTGGGTTCGTAATGCTAACATTCAAGGACCCAAGAAAAATTGGGTACCAAAGTCAACAAATTTGTTACATGATGTAGGTACACTCCAAAGCTCAAAGACGTAGGGAGCGGTGGTATCTTGATAGTGATTGCTCAAGGCACATGACTTGAGATATCAACAACTTTGCAACCCTATCAAGATACCATGAAGGTGGCACCGTCACCTTCGGAGATGATGCCAAAGGAAAAATCATCGGTATAGGTAACATTAAACTTGGTACATCCCTATAATAGAAAATGTTGCTTTAGTTGATGGCCTCAAGCATAATCTCTTGAGTGTTGTCAACTTTGTGATAAATGTTTTAATGTGATTTTTGATAACTTAGCTTGTAGCGTAATTGATAGACAAACTAATGCATGTATATTTTTCGGATTTCGTGAAAACAATGTATACATGATTAATATGTCTAATATGCAATGTAATGCTACTTATTTGAATGCCTTCAATGATGACTCTTGGTTATGGCATAGGAGATTAGGTCATATTTCTTTTGACCATCTATCTAGATTAAATAATAAGGAAATGGTAAAAGGTATTCCTTACTTGAAATTTGAAAAGGACCGCATTTGCAATGCGTGCCAACTTGGGAAACAAACCAAGTCCTCTTTCAAAAACATCAAGGATATCATAACATCACGACCCTTAGAGTTGATTCATATGGATTTGTTTGGTCCTACTAAAATCAAAAGTCTAAGTGAGAATTGTTTTGCTTTCGTTTTAGTTGATGTTTTTCTCGTTTTACTTTAGTTTCTTTCTAGAACATAAAAATCAAGCCTTTTCACATTTTTAAACTTTTAGAAAAAGAGTTGAAAGGAAAAGATTCTTCTATTTTAAGAATAAGAAGTGATAGAGGTGGTGAATTTAATAACCAACCCTTTACCACTTTTTGCGAAGAATATGGAATTAAGCATGAACTATCTTGTTCTAGAACTCCATAACAAAATGGAGTTGTTGAGAGAAAAAATTGAACATTACAAGAAATGGCTAGGACAATGATAAATGAGTATGTCTCCCTCAATACCTATGGGCCGAGGCCGTAAACACATCTTGTTACATATCAAATAGGGTTTTCTTATGCAAAAATACTTCTAAAACAACTTTTGAAATTTACTACGCAAGAAAACCAAATATTTCATATTTTAAAATTTTTGGTTGTAAATTTTATTTTAAATGCCAAAGATAATTTAAGTAAATTTGATACAAAATTATATGAAGTTGTTTTATTAGTTATTCTAACACTAGTAAAGCTTATAGAGTCTTAATAAATCATCCTTGACTATTGAAGAATCAATACATGTAAAGTTTAAAGAATCTAATATTTTGTTGAGAATTTATAGAAATAGATTTCTTGGTGAAGACATGGAGAGGATTACCTTGAAGGACTCACCTACTCTAGAAGACAAGCCAAAGGTTAATAGGGAAAGTGAAATTCAAGAAGTTGAAGTGAAGCCATCACAATCACTTCCAAAGGATTGGAATTCACTCCACATCATCCCAAGGATCTTATTATAGGTGAAGTATCAAAAGGGGTAACTACTCGTTCTAACTTCATGATCTTTGTGGGCACTATGCATTTATTTCTCATTTTGAACCAAAGAATATCCTCGAAGCCGAGGGCGACTCATATTGTTGCTTGCCATGCAAGAGGAGCTCAATCAATTCGAGCGCAATCAAGTTTGGTATCTTGTTCCTAGACCCCATGATAGACTAACAATTGGTACTAAATGGATCTTTAGGAACAAGATGGATGAGTCGGGTAATGTTGTTAGGAATAAAGCTAGGTTAGTGGCCCAAGGTTACACTCAAGTCGAAGGTATCGATTTTGAGAAAACTTTTGCACCCGTAACACGGCTTGACGCCATACGGATAACACTTGCATTTGCTTCATATAAAGATTTTGAACTTTTTCAAATGGATGTAAAAAGTGATTTCTTAAATGGATTTATTGAAGAGGAAGTGTATGTTGAACAACCCCCCAGGTTTATTGATCCTACACATCCGGATTTTGTTTTCAAACTAGACAAAGCTCTTTATGGTTTAAAACAAGCCCCTAGGGCTTGGTATGAAAGACTTACTTCATTTCTTCTTTAAATGGTTTTGCTAAAGAAAAAATAGATACTACTTTGTTTACAAACATGTTGAAAATGATATATTTGAAGTTCAAATATATGTTGATGATATTATATTTGGTTCTACTAATGAAACACTTTGTAAAGATTTTGAATCATGCATGAAGGAGGAGTTTGAGATGTCTATGATGGGCAAGCTTAACTACTTCCTTGGTCTCCAAATCAAGCAAAGGAAATATGGGATTTTTATCAATCAAGCCAACTACACGAAGGAACTTATCAAGAAATTTGGGCTTGAAGGGGCTAAGACAAGCAAAACTCCCATGGCTACCACAACAAAGCTTGACAAAGATGAACAAGGTATAAATGTAGACATTAAACTCTATCGTAGCATGATTGGTAGTTTGTTATATTTAACGGCTAGTAGGTCGGACATTATGTTTAGTGTGTGTCTTTGTGCTCGATTTCAATCGTGTCCTAAAGAGTCCTATTTGATTGCGGTAAAACGCATTATTAGATATCTTAATGGTACCATTGAAATTTGTGGTATCCGAAGATCGGACAATTCTCCATGACGACTTTTCGGATGCGACTATGCGGGTTGTAGAGTGGATAGGAAGAGTACTAGTGGAACATGTCAGTTTCTAGAAAATTGTCTTGTTTCATGGTCTTCTAAGAAGCAAAATTCTGTAGCCTCTCAACCGCCGAGGCGAGTATGTTGCGGCCGGGGCTTATTGTGCACAAGTCCTTTGGATGAAACATACTCTCCTTGACTATGATTTGCATTATGACTATATTAAATTATTTGTGATAATACTAGTACTATTCATATGACTAAAAACGCAAATCAATATAGTAAAACAAAGCACATTGACATTCGATAGCACTTTCTCAGATATCAATATGAGAAAGGTGATATTGAAATTGGTTATGTTTCTACCGATTTTCAACTTGCCGATATTTTTACAAACCACTAAATTATAATCGATTTTTCTTTATTTGTGGTGAATTAATTGTTTGTGTTATGGACTCATAAAATTTACACACACTCTTTAAAAATGTTTATTGCATTTGACCCTTTTTGATGCATGACAAAAAGGGGAGAATTACTTTTGAGTTTTGAGTTATTGTTTGTTTACTTTTGAGTTATTATTTCTTTCTCATGCCATTTTTTTCTTTTTTGTAAAGTTCATATTCTTGATATATAGCATGATTTGAGGGGGAGCTTTCAAGCTCCTTTTCTCATTTTTTTTTAAATAACCCATATGTTTTGTCATCATCAAAAAGGGGGAGATTGTTGGCCGAAGGTTACAATCACCCGGTTTTAGAGTTTTGATGATTACAAAACATATATAGTTATTTGTACTAATCATGTTTAAGTGTTTAAGATTGTTTTAGGGTTCTAAGGATTCAACATATTTCTTCCCTAAAGGAAGGTGGTGATTGACTTAAGTTGACTCAATTCGGGATCAAGAATTCAAGTTATTCAACGATGCATATGGAAAGCCCTTATTGAAGATCTTGTAGTCACCTAGAACCATTGTAAGAATTAGTATGTTAAAAAGTAAGGATATGATAGTTGTGCTCAAGAAAACACACACACAAATACACTTTTCAAAATATAAGTTTTTAGTTATGTTGGTTTTGGTGCATGTTTGATTAATATACATGTTTCAAAATATTTCAAATTTTTATATCTAGTTTAAAACATGTATTTTTATCTCCTATAGCATGCTACTTAAACCTCAAACCATTTAAAAATATTTCAAAAATTATTCAAAATTCAAAAACCTCTTCAAAAACTGTTTCAGGCCTTTACGGTCTACCGGACCAGTCGACCGGCACTATTTCAGGCCAGATCGGTCAATCGTCCGGTCGACCGGGCCTTAAGGCCATGTGCGTGCACGTCTGTGTACGTCTGCCGATCGACCGGGCTGATTGACCGACAGACCCTGCGGTCGACCGACCGGTCGCCCGACTGCAAGACCCTAACTCTCGGGTTTTGCCGGTCTCAGTTCATATTTCGTTTTTATTATAGCCGGCAGTCGACCGAGCGGTCGACCGAAGCCAATGGCTCTTTTGCTATGTGGCTTTCCAGTCGACCGGCCGATCGACCGTCAGCTGTCCAGAAAGCCCTAACGGCTATTTTTTGGAATCTGTTTCATTTTTTAATGATTCCAACGGCTATTTCTTATTCCTAGTGGCTAAACTCACCCCTAATGACCTAGTATCAATTATGAATGATATTTATCCATTCCCTATAAATAGAGGTCATTGGTCTTTTGTTTTTCACAAGAAATATATTCAAGTTTCAAGTTTTTCAAAAGAGAAGAAAAGTTTACTTGCTTTCATTTTCAAAGTTCTTTCCATTGCAAACGGTTTTAGTTGGTTTTCAAGTCTTTTACTCCTTTTCAACTGAAATTTTTCTCTCACTTTACTTCTTAAGCCAAAAATCATACTCCACTCTATAAAAAGTTGTAAGAGAGAGTTTGTGGTCTTTTGATCACCAAGTGACTTGTATTCCATTGTGTTGAGATCCCTCTTGTGTAGAGGTTGGATTTGTTGGAGTTGGGTACTCCGATCTTGTGTAGACCATTTGTAATCCCCTTGGGTGTAAAGGTTTCGGTGTGAAAATTTCCTTTGTGGATTTAGTGAAAATCCTTCATAGTGGTGAAGGTAGGGACGTAGAGCGGTGGCTCGAACCTCGAAACAAATTACTTGTGTTTGCGATTGGTTTCCTTTTTGCTCTCTATTGCTTTCATTCCTAACTTGTGATACCACTTGCTTATATTTCATTATTGCACTCATTTCATTTACTTTCATTTTCGGTCTTTACTCATTTTAACAAGAAAGCAATTACGCACCTCAACTCATAATTTAGAGGAATCAAAGAGGAGAAGTTCTAGAGCCCTTCACGGGGAATTCGGCTTCAATTTCTTGTTTTGAGTGACCGTTTGCATCATTCATACTTACTTGTTTAAAAAGAGCATTAGATTAGTATTAACACCTATTCAACCCCCCTCTAGGTGTTTTTCATGGATGAACATAGACAAATGCCACATAAATTATGTGTTTGTGAAATTTTGAGCATCGTGTATATGTTATGAGTATTTACTAGAATTAAGAGCCGAATAATTAAATGTTGGGCTTTGATAGAAATTGTTAAGTATAAATCTTCAGCTAATACCATCTATTCGTCTGTGATGAATATTGAAGTTACTTAAGCTGAAAATCGTTAAGTGGGTAAAGTCTACCCCTGATTCCTTTAAACACTGTATTACATGTGTATTAATTAGTAAGATAAGAATGATGGTTTGTGAGTGAAGATTGATATTATATGCAAGTGATATCCAAGTCATTATGAAATTTATAGTTATGGATAATAATAATCAGATTGTGGTTGGTTAACACCGGTGTACCCGGTGAGTAGACTAAAAGTGACAATGGGAAATCGATTACAGTCATGAATGTTTATTTATTAATAAGAAATAATTAGAAATCAGTTAAGATAAAAGATCACTTGAGACCCATCAATCATGATTGGATAATTATAAAATCGGTTATGTTGATACTGGTATAAACAGAATCTGAAGTTGATATTAGAATTGAACTAAGCAAATGAAATTGAAAATTTTCTTCGAGTAACTCGATGTAACCGTGATATAGAAAAGGCTGTCAATTGGGATATATGTAATTGATGCAGTATGATGAAAATAGTGTATTGATTAAACTATTGAATGTTTTGTTAATATTGATAACTCGGATGGGATCGGAACATTACGGTTAATTAGCAATTGTGAACGTGAATAGATAATGATGGAACTGATCAAAGTAATTGATAATGAACTGAATTAGAACAACTGAATTCATAGCACTACCAGACATGCCTAATAAATAAATTAAACATTAAAAACTTATTGTTAAGCCAAGTGCACGGGATACTCAAATATTATGTAGTATGTTGAGTATTAATCTTGCGAATATTATTTTCGTATTTGTTGTGTTTCATGATATATACGCACATAACGTGATTTTGTGTATCAACTTGCACACTTGAGGCATCAAAGGTCAGCTGATGGCCTAAATATTATATATATCGATTAAATTATTAATTGGTAGCAACTGAAAGTAATTTGAGGGATAAATAACTAAGATTCATCGAACCTGATTAGAAGTGAAAAAATAAAACCTTCAAATCAGAACTCGTAAGTAGATATCGTACTTTTAGCAATTAATGATTATTAATGAAAAACTACTGAATAAGATCAAGTCTGATGATTATCAGATAATGGGTGACCGATGATGGTGTATAAGTATCAAGTGAGTAATTAAATTGGTGAAAACCTGTTAGAGTCAGTATTGAGTAAATCTGACAACTTAATATTAAGTATATCGATTATAATGGATAATTCGATATCAACAAAAAAAACCCGATAGTATTGAACTAGTATTTTGGTATGCCTACTCTATATACCGGAGACTTTCAGGTATTCCTGTAATTGATTTAGCAGAACATTGAAATCCCCTATTAAGCTTGAAAGTCACATCTTTATAGTGACACCGATTATATCTAACCGGTAAGAGTTAGATAATTACCTTAATAATTGAAAGTTAATAATACAGACGAAAGATTGAGCGTCGTATCAATGAGATTAGTAATACAGTATTGGTAAGTAATATGTGTATGTGTGCGCATGTATATATGTGTGTGGTTTGGTTCATATACGAACGCAGATGATGATTTGGCTAGTAAATGACTGTGTGGTTTGGAATTCGAAGATAGAAGTAAGCAACAACAAAACATGCTATATAGAAGTCAGTAGTGTTAACACCAGTATTGGTGGAACCTGAGATAAATTTAGGCTGAACCAAAAACCAGTCCTTACTTGAAATAAAGGATAACTATGATATCAAAAGTGTAATAATTCATTAATATCAGAATTGTCGTGTAACTATCACTTGTGTCAGAAGTAATGAGGAGATTCTAAATTAAATCAAGTTCTAACCAATAGGCAGTTTGCCTGAGGATAAAAGAGGCAAATGATGATAAATCCCGAATGTTAATTAAATGATAAAAGGTGAATAAGTATTATGATTAGGAAAAGCGAATACTGGTACTACGAATCAGAACTTGACTGGTACGATTTTTGAGGATCATTAAGTTGAATGGTTTATGTGTGTGCTTGGTACCACTTAAATATGATAAGAATTCCTCGAAACTAACGAATTAACAAATGAAATCACATGAACTAGACTGTGTAACACATCGGTATGTATGTGAATGCCTTTGTGATAAGAAATGTGCATAAATATGTATATGATGAAGGATCACCTAGAGGGGGGGTGAATAGGTGATGGCTAATCTAATGGTCACTTAATGACAAATAATGCGGAATTAAAAACTATAATGACCTAAACTAAACTCTTACACTAAACACCACGTATAACACAAGAGTGTTGCCGAATTCTCCGTGAAGGGCTCTGGACAAACTCCTCTAGATTCCCCTAGATAAGGGTTGAGGTGCCGCGTTGGCTCTCTTGGTTGAATACAAGTGTTAGCAAACAAACCCAAGCAAGTATAACAATTAAGCACAAATGTATATCATGCATATAAAGATAAAGACAAGAAAGTATGCAAGATATAAACAAAGAGACAAAGAGAGAGAGTGAGCAATCGCAAACACAAGGGATTTGTTTCGAGGTTCGAGCACACTTGCTCTACATCCCCGCCTTCGACACACGAAGGATTTCCACTATAATCGATCCCACCGGATCACTCGGTGTCGCAACACCTACAACTCTCGGACTCCCTAGTCCGTACACACCGCAAGCCCACCGGCTCGCCGAGGCCGCACCTCAAACAAAGAGTTCGCACCCGAACCCGAAACAATCGCGAACGCACTCGTCCGCCTCCTCAAGGAACAAGAAAAGATCTCTTGGTGATCTAAATACTTTGATCACCAATAAACACTCTCACTACAACACTCCTATAGAATGAATAATCAATGGATAGCTCAAGTGTTTGTGTGAGAAAAACAAGGAAAGAGATGGTGGAGGAAAACTCAAAGAAATCTCTTTTAACACTCTTGATAAAACTCTCCTTTTGATAGGGAATATTTGCTCTCAATTTTGTGGAGAAAAACCTCTGAAAAATGTAGGAAAAACTGGCTCTAAAAGTCTCCAAAAATCTTAAAGAAAACAGCCCCCAAAAGCCCCATTTTATAGAGTCTGGAAAACTAGCCGTTGGGGTCTGTCAGGCCTGTCGGTCGACCGCCCGGTCGACCGACCAACGGTCATATTTCAGACCGTTTGAGCCATCGGTCGACCGATTGGTCGACCGAGCCAGGATACAGAGAGCAACTCTCTGTCCGGTCGACCGCTCGGTCGGCGGAGCCTTTCCAGAGAGCAGAGCTCTCTGGACGGTCGACCGGGTCGGTCGGTCGGCCATCCTGTAGAACTGGCGTCACGTCTGTGCACGTCGGTCGACCGGGTCGGTCGACCAGCTGAAGCCAGGTCAGGTCTGAACTAGGGATTAAAAACTTGGTCTTTTGGCTCACATAAAAATCTCATAAAATATTGAAAAATATACAAAAATAGTTTTACCAATATACTTTGATAAACAAACATGCTTGCACAAAATTAAGGCATGTTATAAATGATTTGGACTATTTTTGTAACTTGAAAATATTGGGTTAAAAGAAAACAGTATTTTCCAAAACTTGATTTTTCTAAAACTTGTTTTCCCAAAACTTCTCCAAATACAAAAACAAGATATTTAAACAACTTTGAAAGCATATGGTGTATGGATATGATCCACTACACAAACATGGTGAAATATCTATGTTTTTGACATTAAGCTCTAAACTTGGTTTTGGTTAAAAAGGCAAGAATATAGGAAATTCAAGTTTACATGTTTTAACCAAAAGAATCAAAACGGTATTTTCCAAATTGAAAATTCTTTTCTAAAACAAACTAAATCAAGAGTGTGTGTGTATATGTACTTGAGCAATCCACCAACTATTCTATCTTTTACATTTTAACTAAAAACAAAATCTTCTAAAAATAAACCTAGACTCAAGTCTTCATCTTCTTGAAGTCTTCATCTTCTTGAAGTCTTCACTTGAAGTCTTCTCATCTTCTTGACTTGGTCCAACACGATCCATAGAGCTAGACTCCTCTTGAGTACTTGATGTGGTCTTGATGCACAAGCTCTTGAATCAAACCGTGCTAGCTTCAAAACTTGACTTTAAATCCTTTGTTGAAGCTATGCACCTACTAAGATCTTGATCATAAATCTGTCACTAATTAAACACAAGATCATTAGTACTATAACTACATGAGTTAATCATCATCAAAACTAGAGTGATGGGCCTTCGGGCCAACAATCTCCCCCTTTTTGATGATGACAAAACTCATGAAGTTATATATGCATGGATTAAAGTAAAGCTTCAAAGAAGCTCCCCTTAACTAATGCATACCACATAAACAAATAGATATGCAATAAAGCTCATAAACATGTATGCAAATGTATGGAGATAAACATGCTAACTAGCATAAAACAAATCAAATTCTTTTTCTCCTATTTGCAAAACACCAAACATATATGCATAAACAATCCTTTTCACAAAACATGCATATAAAACCAAAATCTTTCTCCCCTTTTTGTCAATCATCAACAAAGGGGTTAAAGTAAAACAAAATCATCAAAATTTCTCCCCCTTTTTGTCCGAAACAAGGAACCAATGAAGGGGTAAACAAATAAGTCAATAAAAGGTTATAAGCGATATACATTCATGAAGAGGAAGACGGTAAAGTAACTTCCCTACACATATACATTACATGAAAGAGGGATGACAAGCCCTAATTCACATAACGTATAATATGTAATGCATAAGAGGAGATGTGAAGCTCCCCCTACACACGTGTACCACATAATGAAGAGTTGTCAAGCTCCTCAATATACAATACACTCAACATGAATCTATATGTAGAAGAGATGTTAAGCTCTCCTTGCATATAGGCAATACAAATCAAAACATTTTTTTTTAATTTTTATTTATTAAAACAAATTTTGAGATATCAAATAAACATAATTTTTTTAATTTTGATACCAATTTTAAAACATAATGCATAAGCTTAAAAATTTGAAGTAAGCTTAGCATAAACAAAGTTTGTGCTTTTAAACATGTAAATCGATTTTAACTTTAAGCACAAAACAAATCATATATATGTATGAAGAATGAATACCAATTGAAATTGATACATACATATATAAGAAAACAAAATATGAGTATATACAAAAATAGAGTCAAATTGATACCAATTGAAACGATTCAATGATACCAATTGAAACAATAAAGGATCACGTGTATATCTCATAAACATTGAAGAATAAATAACTAGTTAAATTAATTTTTGAAAAACTAATTAAAGTTTCTTCAAAAACATGATACCAAATCATATGTATTTCATGAATCATACCAAATACACAAGAGATGACACTCAAAATCGATTAAGCTCATAAAAGTGATCATGAATCAAAGTCATGACAAAACAAATGAAGTATGAATGTACAAGAATCATGTATATAGCATTTTCATGAAAATAGTCATTAAGGCTCAAAATGATCAAAAACAAATTATTCATTTTATTTTATTAAACAAACATGAAAATTCATTTTTCATTAAAAAACAAAAACAAACTTCTAGGTATATGTATGATTTATCTAAATCTAACAATATGCATACATATCCCAAACATAAAACGAGTCTAATAATAGTATTTGCATGAAGGCAAGAGACCCAAAAAAGATATACATGTATATTTATTAGATTTGAATAAAAAATGCATATACATGAAGTAAAACATGAAAGTAGGCAAAACAAGTGTAAATGAAAGAATCATCAAAACTAGGCTATACATGTACATATAGTGGGTACAAATGAGCATGAAGTGCAAACATATATAAGTCAATTTGTTGCTCACTACTTGTACATGTATAAATTCAAGTTTTAATAAAAACTACATTTAAACTAGTGTTTACCACATGAAGCACAAAAACATGAACATGCTATATGATGTCAAAAATGAATAAGCATGTAAATAAATTAGGAGTTTAGAAATAGTTACCAACTAAGAACTATGTTCCGAAACTTCAAACATGGTGGTCGTCCCACCAAAACTCCTTGATAGCGATGCATCTACATATGTGTCCATCAAGTCCATGTGCATCCACCATTAAGGCACCATCCCTCTCACGTCGTGTGAGAGCCCTCACCTACATCAAATACAAAAGGTGGGGGTTTTGGTACCCATTTTCTTTTGGGTCCTTGGGGGTTAGCTTTATAAGGCACCCAAACATTTTTATTAGCAAAATAAATATGATGCATCTTATCAAAACAAAATTTTGCTAAATGGCCTTTGCGGCCACAATGTGTACACTTGTACACCTTAAGATGCTTATGTGTATGTGTATGATCGTGGCGTGCAACATAAGCATATGCATGATGATGATGTGCATGAGAATGTGGAGCTTGTTTCTTTGAAAACATAGACTCCAATCTAGCGTGGTTAAATGCACATGTGCTCAAAGTAGAGCTCAAACTATTAATTTTATTTTTCAAAAATTTAATCTCACTTTCATCAATGGTGGCATGTAAAGCATGGTGAGAATGTGAAACATTTTTCTTATTCTTTTTTGAAAAACTTTCCTTTTCTTTTTCACAAATTTTTCTTTTTAAATAAGAGTTTTCTTGAAAAATAACTTCTTTTTGTTTTTTCACCAAAACAATTTTATTTTCAAATTTGTGTTTCCTTCACAAAGATCATCCAATTTTGAAAGTAAGGAAACATTCTCATTTTTCAAAAATTCATTTTCTTTTTCTAAACATGCAATATTATTTTTGAAAGAATCATTTTCCTTATGCATGCAATCAAATTTCTTTTTCAAATTTTTATTTTCTTTCTTAATCATGTCATATTTCTCAAGAAGAAGTTGACAAAAAGTGCTAAGCTCATCATATGACATGTCATTATCTTCATCTACCTCGGATTCGGTAGTTACCTCAAGGGGGTTGTCCCCTTGGACCATATAGCACATGTTGGAGGTGTTGCTTCCAACATCCGAATCGCTCCGGCATAATATAGATCCTTTTCGCCAAGGGAGGTGATGATGTTCCAAGCTACAAAGCCGAATCAATGTTAGAAACCCTAGATAAATAATCATCATTTAGGGTAGACTTTAAATCATTAAGGGCTTTTGCATTAGCCTCAAGATTTTTGCCATTTAAACAATAATCATTAGTGATGGCAAGGTAAACATGAATGCCTAGGGCCTTGAGGTACAAAGACATCTTAACCTTCCAAATTTGGATGTTAAGAATGTCAAAGGTGGGTGGTGACATGAAATCCATGGTGTGTGTACAAAAATATTGTGATTAGCCTAGAAATGAGGATCTTTAACTCTAGGTTGTGAGACCCAAATTTAGAGCACTTGGCTCTGATACCAATTGAAGGATCACCTAGAGGGGGGTGAATAGGTGATGGCTAATCTAATGGTCACTTAATGACAAATAATGCGGAATTAAAAACTATAATGACCTAAACTAAACTCTTACACTAAACACCACGTATAACACAAGAGTGTTGCCGAATTCCCCGTGAAGGGCTCTGGACAAACTCCTCTAGATTCCCCTAGATAAGGGTTGAGGTGCCGCGTTGGCTCTCTTGGTTGAATACAAGTGTTAGCAAACAAACCCAAGCAAGTATAACAATTAAGCACAAATGTATATCATGCATATAAAGATAAAGACAAGAAAGTATGCAAGATATAAACAAAGAGACAAAGAGAGAGAGTGAGCAATCGCAAACACAAGGGATTTGTTTCGAGGTTCGAGCACACTTGCTCTACATCCCCGCCTTCGACACACGAAGGATTTCCACTATAATCGATCCCACCGGATCACTCGGTGCCGCAACACCTACAACTCTCGGACTCCCTAGTCCGTACACACCGCAAGCCCACCGGCTCGCCGAGGCCGCACCTCAAACAAAGAGTTCGCACCCGAACCCGAAACAATCGCGAACGCACTCGTCCGCCTCCTCAAGGAACAAGAAAAGATCTCTTGGTGATCTAAATACTTTGATCACCAATAAACACTCTCACTACAACACTCCTATAGAATGAATAATCAATGGATAGCTCAAGTGTTTGTGTGAGAAAAACAAGGAAAGAGATGGTGGAGGAAAACTCAAAGAAATCTCTTTTAACACTCTTGATAAAACTCTCCTTTTGATAGGGAATATTTGCTCTCAATTTTGTGGAGAAAAACCTCTGAAAAATGTAGGAAAAACTGGCTCTAAAAGTCTCCAAAAATCTTAAAGAAAACAGCCCCCAAAAGCCCCATTTTATAGAGTCTGGAAAACTAGCCGTTGGGATCTGTCAGGCCTGTCGGTCGACCGCCGATCGACCGACCAACGGTCATATTTCAGACCGTTTGAGCCATCGGTCGACCGATTGGTCGACCGAGCCAGGATACAGAGAGCAACTCTCTGTCCGGTCGACCGCTCGGTCGGCCGGAGCCTTTCCAGAGAGCAGAGCTCTCTGGACGGTCGACGGGTCGGTCGGTCGGCCATCCTGTAGAACTGGCGTCACGTCTGTGCACGTCGGTCGACCGGGTCGGTCGACCAGCTGAAGCCAGGTCAGGTCTGAACTAGGGATTAAAAACTTGGTCTTTTGGCTCACATAAAAATCTCATAAAATATTGAAAAATATACAAAAATAGTTTTACCAATATACTTTGATAAACAAACATGTTTGCACAAAATCAAGGCATGTTATAAATGATTTGGACTATTTTTGTAACTTGAAAATATTGGGTTAAAAGAAAACAGTATTTTCCAAAACTTGATTTTTCTAAAACTTGTTTTCCTAAAACTTCTCCAAATACAAAAATAAGATATTTAAACAACTTTGAAAGCATATGGTGTATGGATATGATCCACTACACAAACATGGTGAAATATCTATATTTTTGACATTAAGCTCTAAACTTGATTTTGGTTAAAAAGGCAAGAATATAGGAAATTGAAGTTTACATGTTTTAACCAAAAGAATCAAAACGGTATTTTCCAAATTGAAAATTCTTTTCTAAAACAAACTAAATCAAGAGTGTGTGTATATGTACTTGAGCAATCCACCAACTATTCTATCCTTTACATTTTAACTAAAAACAAAATCTTCTAAAAACAAACCTAGACTCAAGTCTTCATCTTCTTGAAGTCTTCACTTGAAGTCTTCTCATCTTCTTGACTTGGTCCAAACACGATCCATAGAGTTAGACTCCTCTTGAGTACTTGATGTGGTCTTGATGCACAAGCTCTTGAATCAAACCGTGCTAGCTCCAAAACTTGACTTTAAATCTTTTATTGAAGCTATGCACCTACTAAGATCTTGATCATAAATCTGTCACTAATTAAACATAAGATCATTAGTGCTATAACTACATGAGTTAATCATCATCAAAACTAGAGTGATGGGCCTTCAGGCCAACATATGATGTCATGTATTGTATTGGAAGAAGGGACCGGTTTAACCGGAGGTGACAGAAGGGGAGCATTGCTGTTATTTATTGCATTGGAGGAAGGGACCGGGTTTAACCAGAGGTGACCAAAGGGGAGCATTGTTGTTATTTATTGTATTGGAGGAAGAGACCGGGTTTAACCGGAGGTGATCGAAGGGGAGTATTGTTATTATTTATTGTTGTTATCTATTGTTTCGGAGGAAGGGACCGGTTTGAACCGGAGGTGATCGAAGGGGAGTATTGATATTATTTTAATGAAGTATGCTTGAATATATGTTTATGATATCCAGTATATGGATATGATTGTTATGATATCCGGATTATAGATGTTAATAGGTATGACACCTAGTATATGCATATGATTGTTCATGATATCCGGTATATGGATATGATTGTTATGATATCCGAATTATGAATGTTAATAGATATGGCACCTACTATATGCATATGATTGTTCATGATATCCGGTATATGAATATGATTGTTATGATATTCGAATTATGGATGTTAATAGGTATGTCACCTAGTATGTAACACCCGGATATGTAAACTCTGGGCTAATATTTTCTTTCATTGGGTTAAAAACATATGGAAATACATGGATGTATACACTGCATGAAATACTCGTATAAATACTGGGATTGGTATTTAATGTTAATTATGGTTTGTATTCATATACTGGGGAGACGAATAAAGAAAAAGAAAAGAATAAAATGAAAATATAAAAATAAAAATAAGAATTTATTTATTGGAGTATGGGAGGTATGGGGGAGGTATGGGAAGTAGGTGAGAGTGGGTAAGATATTTTTAAGGGAGGAGATGATGAGATTTGTTCTCATCTCTCTCTCTCTCTTCTTCTTCTTCTCTCTCTCTCTCCCCCTCTCTTTCACTCTCCCCTCTTGGGTCCGACCGGCCACCAGGCCACGACGGCGGCGACCAGGTTGGGCGTCGCTGGCGGCGGCAAGAGGCCACCAGCGACGGCTGGGGAGGGGCGCAACAACCCCCTCCCTCCTATCCCTTCTCCTTTCCCCATATCTCTCTCTTTCTCTCTGTGGGGCCCTCCGGCGGCCAAGGGCGCAAGCGAGGGCAGCAGCAGCGCGCGCTGCTGCTGCTGGTGGTGGTGTTTTGGGTTAAAGACCCAAATAGGTTTGGGTTTCGGGTTCAACCCAACCCGACCCCTTTGCACCCAAACCCGATCCAATAAGGTAAAACTTTATTTTAGCCCCTTTGAGATTGAATAATTATTTTAGGGCCCTGAAAAATTACAAACAGCCCCCTGAATATTTTCAGTTATTACGTATCTAACCTTTTATATTGATTTTGGTTCCAAACGATATCTTGGTCATCCGAAGTCTGATTCAGATGATTCTTGAGCCGTTATGATCGTGAAAATGAGAGCTACACATCTTGTGTATCAGTATATGATATTGGGTATTCAAAATTTATCGGTATACCCGGTGAGTGGAAGTCCTAACTCAAGTCTGTTTTCCCCCCAATTTAGAAATAATTGTTATTGAAAAATTATTGATAATATTGATTCATTGGAACTAAGAGATTACATCATTAAATAGATGATTGTGACAGTTATTGTAAAAGTGAATTGGTGTTATGGAACCGAAATCAGGGTATCTGAATAATGAATCACGGATATGTTACGTATGTGTGTGTGAGAACATAATACGGTATGATACCAAATTGAGGATTATTATTTAAAGTATGTATAACATGATCGTTAAGAGCCTATAAATGTATTAAAATTGTTGCACATAGACATATGCCACATAAGTTATGTGTTTGTAGAATTCTGAGCATCATGTATATGTTACGAGTATTTACTAAGATTGAGAATCGAACAATTAAGTATTAGGTTCTGATAAAAATGGTTAAGTATAAATTTGCGGTCAATACCATGTACCTGTCTGTGATGAATATTGATGTCGCTCAACTTGAAAATCATTAAGTGGGTAAAGTCTCCCTCCGATTTTATTACACACTGTAATTACACGTGTATTGACTATTAATATAATAATGATGATAGTAAAATGAAGATTGATATTATATGCAAGTGATGTCCAATCTGTTATGAAAGTAATAGTTATGGATAATAATAATCGGATGATAGTTGGTTAACACCGGTATACCCGGTGAGTAGATTAAATAGTGACAACGGAGAATCGATTACAGATCATGAATGTTATTTATTAATAAGAGATAATTAGAAATCAGTTAAGATAAAAGATCACTTGAGACCCATCAACCATGATTGGATAATTATAGAATCGGTTATGTTTATATTAGAATTGAACTAAGCAAATAAAATTAGAAATTTTCTTCGAGTTACTCGATGTAACCGTGATATAGAAAACTCTGTCAATTGGGATATATATAATTAATGCAGTATGATAAAAATAGTGTATTGATTAAACTATTGAAGGTTTTGTTAATATTGATAACTCGGATAGGATCAGGACATTACGGTTAATTAGCAATTGTGAACGTGAATAGATAATGATGGAACTGATCAAAGTAATTAATAATGAACTGAATTAGAGCAACTGAATTCATAGCACTACTGGACATGCCTGATAAATAAATTAAACATTAAAAACTTATTGTTAAGCCAAGTGCACGGGATACTCAAATATTATGTAGTATGTTGAGTATTGATCTTGCGAATACTGTTTTCGTATTTGTTGTGTTTCATCATATATACGCACATAACGTGATTTTGTGTATCAACTTGCACACTTGAGGCATCAAAGGTCAGCTGATGGCCTACATATTATATATATCGATTAAGTTGTTAATTGGTAGCAACTGAAAGCAATTTGAGGGATAAATAACTAAGATTCATCGAACCTGATGAGAAGTGAAAAAAAAAAACTTTCGAATCAGAACTCGTAAGTAGATATCGTACTTTTAGCGATTAATGATTATTAATGAAAAACTACTGAATAAGATCAAGTCTGATGATCATCAGATAATGGGTGACCGATGATGGTGTATAAGTATCAAATAAGTAATTAAATTAGTGAAAACCTGTTAGAGTCAGTATTTAGTAAATCTGACAACTTAATATTAAGTATATCGATTATGATGGATAATTCGATATCAACAAAATAAATATTGATAGTATTGAACTAGTATTTTGGTATGCCTACTCTATATATCGGAGACTTTCAAGTATTCTTATAATTGATTTAGCAGAACATCGAAATCCCCTATTAAGCTTGAAAGTCACATCTTTATAGTGACACCGATTATATCTAACCGGTAAGAGTTAGATAATTACATTAATAATCGAAAGTTAATAATACAGACGAAAGATTTAGCGTCGTATCAATGAGAGTAGTAATACAGTATTGGTAAGTGATATGTGTATGTGTACGCATGTATATATGTGTATGGTTTGATTTATATACGAACGCAGATGATGATTTGGCTAGTAAATGACTGTGTGGTTTGGAATTCGAAGATAGAAGTAAACAACAACAAAACATGCTGTATAGAAATCAGTAGCGTTAACACCAATATGGTGGAACCTGGGATAAATTTGGACTATACCAAGTAAAAATACTAAAACCGGTCCTTACTTGAAATAAAGGATAATTATGATATCAAAAGTGTAATAATTCATTAATATCAGAATTGTCGTGTAACTATCACTTGTATCAGAAGTAATGAGAAGATTCTGAATTAAGTCAAGTTGTAACTAATAGGCAGTTTGCCTGAGGATAAAAGAGGCAAATGATGACAAAAATCCTGAATGTTAATTAAATGATAAAAGGTGAATAAATATTATGATTAGGAAAAGCGAATATTGGTACTACGAATCAGAACTTGACCGATACGATATTGAGGATCATTAAGTTGAATGCTTTCTATGTGTGTTTGGTACCTCTTAAATATGATAAGAATTCATCGAAACTAAGGAACGATGGTGTATAAGTATCATTACGGTTATCAGATAATATGTGACCAATGATCGTGTATAAGTATCAAGTGGGTAATTAAACTGGTGAAAACCTGTTAGAGTCAGTATTGAGTAAATCTGACAACTTAATATTAAGTATATCGATTATGATAGATAATTCGATATCAACAAAACAAATACCGATAGCATTGAACTAGTATTTGGTATGCCTACTCTGTACACCGGAGACTTTCGGGTATCCTGGTAATTGATTTATCAGAACATCGAAATCCTCTATTATGCTTGGAAGTCACATCTTTATAGTGACACTGATTATATCTAACTGGTAAAAGTTATATAATTATCTTAATAATTGAAAGTTTGTGATGCAGACGAAAGATTGAGCGTCGTGTCAATTAGGTTAGTAATCCAGTATTGGTAAATGATATGTGTATACGTATGCATGTATATATGTGTATGGTTTGATTCATATGCGAACGCAGAGGATAAGCTGGCTAGTAATTGATTGTGTGGTTTGAAACTAGAAGACAGAAGTAAGCAACAACAAAACATGTTGTATAGAAAGTATCAGATAATAGAAAGAGTCTATGATTCATAAGCTGAAGTATCAACCACAAGTAGAAAGTATTGAAACTGATTTTTGACATTTCTCAACTGCATAATACTTGAAGTATAATGGTAGTATAATACAAACTCTATTTTGAATGACTTCACTCACTGAGCTGTTGAGCTCACCCCACCACAGATAGATATTTTCAGGTCACGGTAAGACGAAGGTCTGACTTAGGGCTGCAAGGATGTTCTCCTGAGATGACGTATATACTTATTATAGAATGTGAATCTTTTGTAAACTCTGATGTTATTAGTCACTGTGAGTTAGAATATAATATCACGAAAGCACTCTTATGCATATGTTTATATGATGGACTTTGAGATGAACTATATGATGAAAATGAGATTTATAAGTAGGCTGATGTTAGCCGAAATCTAATTATTGTATTGAGATGGAGTCTATATTTCAGAGGAGATGCTGCCGAAATTTCTTTAGTATATTCTGATTAACGAGCAATAAGGTTGATGATTATGGATTTTAAGGTAATTAAATATGGGACCGTCACAGTTGGGATCAGAGCCAGGTTTAGAAACTTGGAGTAGAACTCAGGTGTAGGTCTAAGGCAGATTAGTCTAGAGATTGATTTAAATCGTTGGTTCAAGAATAACATTGATTATTTTAATAAATGTCTGTGAGTGTGCAGTTTGTATAAATGAATGTGTGCCTCGATGTAAGAAGTTCATAAGTGCAATGGGTCCTTATGCGTATGATTAATCTCGAAATGCATGATATTTAACTTTTTCTTATATTCGAATGAAAGTATACCCACATATACTTTGATTCGGATGAGTTCTATTAGGGGTGCGGGCCCTTAGTATGAACTACTGGTGATATGGAACACTGGGATAAGGAAATGAAAAAATATCAGGCAAGACAAGATTTAATCAGAACGGAAAAATCATATTAGTATATGTTGTGGGCGTATCATCAAGTATGGTACGTGTATGTGCTAATACGATGTGTGATGATCTATAACACGATTTTCACCAAGTGTGATGTGTGTATGTGATACCATATGATGTTTATATCACTAAGTATGATGGAGAATGTAATGATAAAGTATGTGTAAGATATATTCTTTGTGAAAGTGATAATATTAGACATATTGTATGTTGTGAACACATAAGGAGATGCATGACCGGAAGAGAACAAAAATTACCTTATTAGAAGAAAGTTTTGATAATATAAAGAAGAAATTGAAAGTATTACTCTTACCTATTATTAGATATGTCAAGTTTCGAGGATGGAACTTTTACTAAGGGGGGTAGAGCTGTAACACCGGATATGTAAACTCTGGGCTAATATTTTCTTTCATTGGGTTAAAAACATATGGAAATACATGGATGTATACACTGCATAAAATACTCATATAAATACTGGGTATTGGTATTTAATGTTAATTATGGTTTGTATTAATATATTGGGGAGATGAATAAAGAAAAAGAAAAGAAAAAAATGAAAATATAAAAATAAAAATAAGAATTTATTTATTGGGGTATGGGAGGTATGGGAGGTAGGTGAGAGTGGGTAAAATATTTTTAAGGGAGGAGATGAGATTTTTTTCTCATATCTCTCTCTTCTTCTCTCTCTCCCCCTCTTGTTGACACTTAAAAAAGACAAGATTCTCATTGGTCCGAACGATGTCTAAACTTGTTGACATTTACAAAAGACAAGGGACAGACGAGCTGAAGACCAGTTTCACCCACCTCCAAGGGACAAGGGAGCGGTTTGGACTCCACTGATCCAGCAAGCAGAACAATGAACCCGGATTGTTTCTAAACAGACCTCAGCAGGTCTAAGATGCTAGCATTTAGCATTACATTAGCCCAAGGAGATAGCCTCGATTGAGAGGCTAGCATCATCCAACTTCGCCAGGAAACTAACTGACAGCTTCGCCGAAAAGCCTATTTTCGGACTTCGCTAAGGATTGCCTCTAGCTCCGCTATGAGCTTCAAAGCGGGCAGCTCTGATATCAGCCTGCTATGGTCAACCTTTGACCAATCAAAATCTCCTGATGAGATCGAATTCAATTTAATCAAATCCAATCGGGATTCAAATATGGCAGGTGATTGCCGCAATCTCTTGGCTCTCTTAAAACGAGTAAGAGGATCAAGGAGAATCTCCCAATGATATGGAAAGGATCAAAACAAATCAGAAAGATCAACCGACCTGCCAATTCTAGCTCCGCAGAAGCTATCCTAGCCTCGCAGCAAGGCTACTTTCCAGATTTAAACAAGATTCGGTTCAATCTGTTTCCATATCTTCAAGGGGACGATTATACCCTTGCTCTCTCTATAAATAGCCCACCAGGGGTACAAGGAGACAAGGACAGATAGACACAGAGAGACGGAGAGGAATCAAGGAGGACTCCACAAGCAGAGGCTTCTTCACAAGGCACCGTGCGTTCTCAAATTCAGAGACCTTTTAGAGAATTGCTTTCTCTAATCAGGGTGTTGATACCCTAACGTCGTCCTTCTTCTCAAGGAATCTCCGGAACCAGGCGAGAAGGAATTCCTTATTGAAGGCGATTTAGAGAAGCAGCAAGAGGGTTCTACTAACCTTCTGTTCTCTGATTCCCCGAACCAGGCGAGAAGGGAATCTCATCGCTCGCATCGTCAAAGGGACAAAGTGGTCGCGCGCTGACCAGACTCCTATCGGCACATTTTCCCAGAATCTCTGAGGAGATCTACTTGTAATCTTTTGAGAATACTTGTAATTTAGCTCCTCAAACTTTTATTTGTAAGTTTTCCCCTTTGCAAACATAATGGAAAACACCTCTCTTTCACTCTCCCCCCTTGGGTTCGACCGGCCACCAGGCCACGACGATGGCAGCTAGGCTGGGTGTCGCCGGCGGCGGCAACAGGCCGCCGGCAACGGCTGGGGAGGGGCGCAACAACGCCCTCCCTCATATCCCTTCTCCTTTCCCCACACACACACACACACACACACACACACACACATATATATATATATATATATATATATATCTATGTGGTGCCCTCCGGCGGCCAAAGGCGCTGGAGCGGCGCCGGCGAGGTAGCCGCGCCAGCGGGCCAGCCGGGCGATGGGCGCCGTGCGCCGCGAGGGCAGCAGTGGCGTGCGCTGCTGCTAGTGGTGGTGGTGTTTTAGGTTAAAAACCCAAACAGGTTTGGGTTTCGGGTTCAATCCAACCTGACCCGTCTGCACCCAAACCCGACCCAATAAGGTAAAACTTTATTTTAGCCCCTGTGAGATTGAATAATTATTTTGGGGCCCTGAAAAATTACAAACAGCCCCCTGAATATTTTCAGTTATTACGTATCTAACCTTTTATATTGGTTTTGATTTCCGATCGATATCTTGGCTATCCGAAGTCAGATTCAAACGATTCTTGAGCCGTTGTGATCGTGAAAATGAGAGTTACATATCAAGTGTATCAATATATGATATTGGGTGTTCAAAATTTATCGGTACACCCGGTGAGTGAAAGTCCTAACTCAAGTCTGTTTTTCCCCCAATTTAGAAATAATTGTTATTGGAAAATTATTGATAATATTGATTCATTGGAACTAAGAGATTACATCATTAAATCGATGATTGTGATAGTTATTGTAAAAGTGAATTGGTGTTATGGAACCAAAATCCAAATAGGATATCCGAATAATGAATCACAGATATGTTACATATGTGTGTGTGAGAACATAATACGGTATGATACCAAATTGAGAATTATTACTTAAAGTTTGTATAACATGACCATTAAGAGCCTGTAAGTGTATTAAAATGGTTGCACATAGACATATGCCACATAAGTTATGTGTTTGTGGAATTCTGAGTATCATGTATATGTTGCGAGTATTTACTAAAATTGAGAATCGAACAATTAAGTATTGGGTTCTGATAGAAATGGTTAAGTATAAATTTACGGTTAATACCATCTATCTGTCTGTGATGAATATTGATGTTGCTCAACCTGAAATCATTAAGTGGGTAAAGTCTCCCTCCGATTTAATTACACACTGTGACTACACGTGTATTGACTATTAATATAATAATGATGATAGTTAAATGAAGATTGATATTATATGCAAGTGATGTCCAATCTGTTATGAAAATAATAGTTATGGATAATAATAATCGGATGGTAGTTGGTTAACACCGGTATACCCAGTGAGTAGATTAAACAGTGACAACGGGGAATCGATTACAGATCATGAATGTTTATTTATTAATAAGAGATAATTAGAAATCAGTTAAGATAAAAGATCACTTGAGACTTATCAACCATAATTGGATAATTATAGAATCGGTTATGTTGATATTAGTATAAGCAGAATCCGAAGTTGATATTAGAATTAAACTAAGCAAATGAAATTGAAAATTATCTTCGAGTAACTCGATGTAACCGTGATATAGAAAACTCTGTCAATTGGGATATATGTAATTGATGCAGTATGATAGAAATAGTGTATTGATTAAACTATTGAAGGTTTTGTTAATATTGATAACTAGGACGGGATCGGGACATTTCGGTTAATTAGCAATTGGAACGTGAACCGATAATGATGGAACTGATCAAAATAATTGATAATGAACTGAATTAGAGCAACTGAATTCCTAACACTACCGTACATGCTTGATAAATAAATTGAACATCAAAAGCTTATTATTAAGTTAAGTATAAGGGATACTCAAATATTATGTAGTATGTTGAGTATTGATCTTGCGAATACTGTTTTGTATTTGTTGTATTTCATGATATATATACGCTCATAACGTGATTTTGTGTATCAACTTGCACACTTGAGGCATCAAAGGTCAATTGATGGCCTACATATTATATATATCGATTAAGTTATTATTCGACAGCAACTGAAAGAAATTTGAGGGATAAATAACTAAGATTCATCAAACCTGATGAGAAGTGAAAAAATAAAACCTTCGAATCAAAACTCGTAAGTAGATATTGTACATTTAGCGATTAATGATTATTAATGAAAAACTACTGAATAAGATCAAGTCTGATGATTATCAGATAATGGGTGACCAATGATGGTGTATAAGTATCAAGTGAGTAATTAAACTGGTAAAAACCTGTTAGAGTCGATATTGAGTAAATCTGACAACTTAATATTAAGTATATCGATTATGATAGATAATTCGATATCAACAAAATAAATACCGATAGCATTGAACTAGTATTTTGGTATACCACTCTATACACCGGAGACTTCCGGGTATCTTGATAATTGATTTATCAGAACATCGAAATCCTTTATTAGGCTTGGAAGTCACATCTTTATAGTGACACCGATTATATCTAACTGGTAAAAGTTAAATAATTACTTAATAATTGAAAGTTTGTGTGCAGATGAAAGATTGAGCGTCGTGTCAATCAGATTAGTAATCTAGTATTGGTAAATGATATGTGTATACGTATGCATGTATATATGTGTATAGTTTGATTCATATGCGAACGCAGAGGATGAGTTTGCTAGTAATTGACTGTGTGGTTTGAAACTAGAAGACAGAAGTAAGCAACAACAAAACATGTTGTATAGAAAGTATCAGATAATAGAAAGAGTCTATGATTCATAAGCTGAAGTATCAACCACAAGTAGAAAGTATTGAAACTGATTTTTGACATTTCTCAACTGCATAATACTTGAAGTATAATGGTAGTATAATACAAACTCTATTTTGAATGACTTCACTCACTGAGCTGTTGAGCTCACCCCACCACAGATAGATATTTTCAGGTCACGGTAAGACGAAGGTCCGACTTAGAGCTGCAAGGATGTTCTCCTGAGATGACGTATCTACTTATTGTAAAATGTGAATTTTTTTGTAAACTCTGATATTATTAGTCATTGTGAGTTAGAATATAATATCAGGGAAGCACTCTTATGCATATGTTTATATGATGGACCTTGAGATGAACTATATGATGAAAATGAGATTTATAAGTAGGCTGATGTTAGCCGAAATCTAATTATTGTATTGAGATGGAGTCTATATTTCAGAGGAGATGCTGCCGAAATTTCTTTAGTATATTCTGATTAACGAGCAATAAGGTTGATGATTATAGATTTTGAGGTAATTAAATCTAGGACCATCACATAGTATATCATATGATTGTTTATGATATCCGGTATATGGATATGATTGTTATGATATCCAAATTATGGATGTTAATAGGTATGACACCTAGTATATGCATATGATTGTTTATGATATCCGGTATATAGATATGATTGTTTATGATATCCGAATTAAGGAAGTTAATATGTATGGCACCTAGTGTATGCATATAGTTATCTATGACATCGGGTAAATAAATTATTGTGACATCCAGTATATGGATGTGAGTGTCTCGTATTTCTTCATGTATGAACACAATTATAATTAGATACTATCATGAGTAGTGTGTGATGTCATATGTATATTAGGGTAGGTGTAAGATTGAACTGTAACTAATCTAGTAAGTAAAATTAGGCTCTCTAAGAGTTGTGCTGTCACCATGACTATATATATGAAATACGAACATGTTACAAACTGAAAACCGGAGAGGTGATTATAAGAGACTAACGAGTAGGTCAAGTATTAAAAATCATTGAGATTGTATGTTAATGAAATATTGGTCACGTGTACCGAGAAAAATACATATAGGAAGTATCAAATAATAGAAAGAGTTTATTGAAAATCACCTAGAGGGGGGTGAATAGGTGATAATGCTAATCAATGCCCAAATGAAAATTATGATGCAATAATCTTCCAAAACAAGACTAGAAGCCGGATTCCCCGTAAAGGGCTCTGAACTCCTTTCCCATGATTCCTCTGGATATGAGTTGGGGGTGCACAATGCAATCTTGTTGTATGGGACTTTGATTGACAAGATGAATGAAAACAAGTGAATATAGCAATGAAAATAGCAAGCAAGTAATAAGAGCAATGAAAGTAAAGCAAGAAGCAAGAGCAAGTAAACCAAACGCAAACACCGAGAATTTTTCCAAGGTTCGAGCACCCAACTCTACGTCCCCGCCTTCCCCAGAAGGATTTCTAACCACTATAACTTCACAAAGATGTTACAAATACACCGGAGTACCCAACTCCACAATCTCAAGTACAAGTTCTCTCTTGGTGATCAAAAGACCACAAACTCTCTTTTGAAAATGTCTATTCCCTTACAAAAAACCTTGTAGAATGATGAGATGATTGAAGCTCTTGAGTGTAAGTGAAAAGAGAAAGGAAATCAGAGAGTTTTGAAAAACACTTCAGAAAATGAGAGAAATATTCAGCACAAAAACCAAGAAACAAAGCTCTTTTGAATGCCTTAAACTTTTGAAACTTTTGCAAATTTTTCTTGTAATCAATCTCTCCCTAAACACCCCTATTTATAGTAGAGGGCAAGGGTTTAAAGATAAAACTCACTTAAGGCTAATTAGGAAGTATTAGGATCAGTAATATCATTTAAACCCTTTTTAGAAAGAAAAAGACAAAAATAAAACAGCTCAGAAAACTAGCCGTTACTGTTCAAACGGCTCTCTCGGTCGACCGATGTTCAAAAAATAAGAGCCGTTTGCCGGCCCTCGGTCGACCGCTCGGTCGACCGAAAAATACAGAGAGCAAAGACTTACAGTCAGGCAAGTTTTGGTCGACCGCTCGGTCGACCGTGAAACGTGCACACGGATAACGCGCCTGCAGCCAAAACCTCGGTCGACTGGGACGGTCGACCGAATTGACCTGACACAGGGTCGGTCGACCGGATCAGGTCAAAAGTCAAAACTGAAACAGAATTTTGAAGGGAATTTTAAATTTAACAAAATAGTTTTGATTTGAAACATGTATAATACCCAAAATTGAGTTTATAAACAAGAGGCTTTAAATTAAAATAATTTTATATATTTTTAGGAAATATTCTTGGAAATGATATGTGCGCAAAAATGTGTGTGATAAGAGCTTCAAACCTATTCACTATTCTTTAATAAAACTATAAAACTAGGAACAAATCTAATGAAGTCTCTTGAGCAATCTTGAGCCATGCAATGCCTTGCTAGAGCCTTCTCTTCTATGTTCCTTCCTTGATGTGCCATTTGCTTTATTTGCTTCATGAGCCTAGAATCCTTGCAAAAGCTAAGCAATGGCCTCCAAATATGGTACTAACCTGAAACTTATCTTGAACAAACTTATTAGTACCAAATAGCTCTTATTTGTTTTGTTATCATCAAAACTCTAAAACAAATGGAGAGTGTAACCTTTTGGGCCAACAATCTCCCCCTTTTCTATGATGACAAAACAAATAGGCTATGAACAAAAATATAGGAGAGGAGAAAGCTCCCCTCAAATTATGCTATATTAAATAAAGAAAAACAATGTAATTTGCAAGTAAAAAAAAACATGAAACTAAAAACACTTGCAAAATACAAAAACATGAAACTAAAAACACTTGCAAAATACAAGAATTCATATAAACTCAAGAATTCATAAAAATTCAACATATATAAACTCATATGGAACCAAAACCATAAAACTCATTCTCCCCTTTTTGTCATACATCAAAAAGGGTTAAGAAAACATTATTATTCAATAACACAAACATTAAGTTCACCACAAATAAAAGAAAATCTAGCAAAATCAAGTGGTTTAGTGAAAATATCGGCAAGTTGCAAATCCGTAAAAACATAATCAATATCTATATCTCCTTTCTCAAAATGATCTCTAAGAAAGTGATATCTAATCTCAATGTGCTTGGTCTTACTATGTTGATTTGCATTCTTAGTCATATGTATAGTACTAGTATTATCACAAAATATTTTTATATGGTTATAATGCAAATTATAATCAATGAGAGTATGTTTCATCCAAAGGACTTGTGCACAACAAGCCCCCGCGGCAACATACTCCGCCTCGGCGGTTGAGAGAGCTACGGAATTTTGTTTCCTAGAGGACCATGAAACAAGACAATTACCAAGAAATTGACATGTCCCACTAGTACTCTTTCTATCTACTCTACAACCCGCATAGTCGGCATCCAAATAACTCGTCATTGAGAAATCTCCGGTTTTCGGATACCAAAGACCATTCCAATTGTGCCATTAATATAACGAATAATGCATTTTACCGCAATAAGATGGGACTCTTTGGGACACGATTGAAATCTAGCACAAAGACACACACTAAACATTATGTCCGGCCTACTTGCCGTCAAATACAAAACACTACCTATCATGCTTTTATACAATTTAATATCAACATTTTTACCTTGGTCATCCTTATCAAGCTTGGTTGTAGTTGCCATGGGAGTGTTGCAAACTTTAGAGTCTTCAAGTCCAAACTTCTTTACGAGTTCCTTTGCGTACTTGGATTGACATATGAAGTTTCCATCTTGTAATTGCTTGATTTGGAGTCCAAGAAAGAAATTCAATTAACCCATGGAAGACATTTCAAACTCACATTGCATAACCTTTTCAAACTCCTTGCATAAAAACTCATTAGAAAATCCAAAAATTATATCGTCAACATAAATTTGCACAATTAAAATGTCATTATCTACATGTTTAGTAATAGAATATCCAACAAAGATTGCTTCATAAGCCTTAGCATCAAATTTACCCAAGTTATCTCTAGTATTCAAAACAAAACACTTGCATCCAAAAATTTTGAAATATGAAACATTAGGTTTTCTAGAATGATACATTTCAAAAGATGTTTTGAAATAATTTTTGCACAAATAAATACGATTTGAAATATAGCATGCGGTGTTTACGGTCTCGGCCTATAAATATTGAGGGAGGTCATATTCACTAATCATGGTCCTAGCCATCTCTTGAAGTGTTCTATTTTTCCTTTCTACAACTCCATTTTGCTGTGGAGTTCTAGGACATGACATTTCATGCTTGATTCCCTTTTTAGCACAATACGTCATGAAGAGTTGGTTAACAAACTCACCACCTCTATCACTCCTTATTTTTAAAATCGAAAAACCTTTTTCTTTTTCAACCCTTTTTTGAAAAACTTTGAAATGAGAAAAAGTTTGATCTTTGTGTTCCAAAAAGAAAACCCAAGTGAAACAGGAAAAATCATCAACTAAAACAAATGCGAATCTACTACCATTTAAACTCTTAGTTTTAGTTGGTCCAAAAAGATCCATATGAATTAATTCTAATGGCCTAGTTGACATGATATCCTTGATTGGTTTGAAGGAAGACTTAGTTTGTTTCCCAAGTTGGCACGCACCACAAATGCGGTCTTTTTCAAACTTCAAGCAAGGTGTACCCTTCACCAAATCCTTAGAATTAATTCTAGAAAGATGGTCAAAAGATGCATGTCCTAATCTTCTATGCCAAAGCCAAGAATTTTCATCAAAAACATTCAAGCATTTAGTAGAACAATCTAAATTAAGCATGTCAATGATATAAACATTATTGTCACGAAAACCGGTGAGAATAAAATCATTAGTTTTAACATCAAAATTCTTGTAAGAAGAATCATCAAAAATAACTTTAAGTCCACGGTCACAAAGTTGACTAATACTAAGCAAGTTATGCTTCAAACCATCAACAAGAACTACATTTTTTAGAATAGGAGATGCACCAATTTGAATGTTACCTATACCGATGATAGTGCCCTTGGAGTCATCCCTGAAGGTGACGGTGCCACCTTCCACGTACCTTGATAGGGTTGTAAAATTATTGATGTCCCATGTCATGTGTCTTGAACAACCACTATCAAGGTACCACCGCTCCTTACGTCTTGGAGCCTTGGTGTGTACCTACATCAAATAATTTAGGACTTGATTTTGCTACCCACATTTTCTTGGGTCCTAAAGAGTTAGTGCCATGAACCCAAACAAGATTATTTGATCTATTTATTTGGTCATTACAAAACTTAGCCAAATATCTATTTTTACCACAATAAGTACATCTATACACTCTACCATATTTAAAAGCATAGTGAGTGTGAGACTTGTGAGCATGTGTGGATTTAGCATGAGTGTTGTGTGAAGTGTGAGCATGAGGAATCTTAACATGAGAATCTTTAGCATGAGAAGTGTGCTTTTTAGAAAACATTTCTTCAAGTTTCTTAGTGTTAAAAGCACAATCCTTCAAAACCTTTTCAAAATCAATAATTCTAGTTTTTAAAGAAGAAATTTCTTTTTCATCAATCTTAGAAAATTTTGCTTTACACGCTACTTTGTAAGCACTAAATTCATTTTGAGTAGAAATGAGATTGGAAGAAATTTCATCTTTTTCTCTAGAAACAATAGCAAGTTGATTTTTAAGAAAAGCAACTTCCTTTTCTAATTTAGAACATTCAATCTTTTTATTATCATAGGTTTTCGAGAGTTCAACAAAAGCATGTACAATAACTTCTTTAGTTAATTCATCATCTTCATCAAGAGGTTGTGGGGTTACCTTTGGTGTGTTTGCCATGAAACACAAGTTTGCCGTGTCCACCTCGTCTTCGGATTCGCTTTCCGAATCCCATGTGGCTTTGTAGGCTTTCTTTTCCACCGGCTTCTTTGGCTTGAAGGAGGAAGTCATCTTCTTCTTGAAATCCGGGCAATCCACCATGATGTGTCCGGGCTTTCGGCAATTGTAGCAAATGATTCTTCTCTCCTCTTTTCCTTCAAACTTCCTTCTAAAGTTGAGCTTGTTCTTCCGGTACATTCTCTTCACATTTCGCACAAGAAGGGAGAGCTCCTCATCTTCTTCTTCATCTTCTTCATCGTCATCAAGAGTGGATGAAGTCTTGAAAGCAATAGATTTCTTCTTTTGATGAGCGGCATCTTCTCTTGCCTTCTTTTCCATCTCATGAGTCTTCAAGTTGCCGATGAGACTTATGAGATCCATTTCATCCTTGTCGTTCAATTCTTTTAAGGTGGTGGCCTTTATCTCCCATGATGAAGGAAGAGCCCGATCACTTTCCGCACCTTTTGGTCATTGGAAATATCATCACCTAAAGAAGAAAGAGCATTAGTGATTTTAGTAAACCTTGTAATCATGCAATCAATGAATTCATCATCAATCATTTTAAAGGATTCATATTGGGACCTCAAGAAATCTATCTTAGCTCTCTTGACTTTTGATGTCCCCTCGTGTGTGTGACCAACAAGTGTTGTCAAATCTCATAGGCGGATTGGCAATGAATTACCCGTGTAAGGTCATCCTCATTCAAGGCGGTTAGGAGGAAATTTTGGGCCTTAGAGTTAGCCTCATATTCTCTAAAGGTAAATTCGGTCCAAGTGCTTTCATCACTATTGGGTACAACATAGGGTTTGGTCAAGGATTTAGCAACTAGGCTACCTAAAGATTGTAAGAAGATAGTCATCCTAACCTTCCAAATAGGAAAATTAAGTCCATCAAATTTAGGAGGGATTTTGATGTTATCGGTCATGTTTACTAGTGAATGAAAGGATGAATGCAAATGTTGATTAGCAAATTTTTAGGATCTCTCTAAGGATGTTAAGCCAAACCTAGAGTCCAAGCTCTGATACCAATTGAAAATCACCTAGAGGGGGGTGAATAGGTGATAATGCTAATCAATGCCCAAATGAAAATTATGATGCAACAATCTCCCAAAACAAGACTAGAAGCCGGATTCCCCGTAAAGGGCTCTGAACTCCTTCCCAGTGATTTCTCTGGATATGAGTTGGGGGTGCACAATGCAATCTTGTTGTATGGGACTTTGATTGACAAGATGAATGAAAACAAGTGAATATAGCAATGAAAATAGCAAGCAAGTAACAAGAGCAATGAAAGTAAAGTAAGAAGCAAGAGCAAGTAAACAAAACGCAAACACCGAGAATTTTTCCGAGGTTCGAGCACCCAGCTCTACGTCCCCGCCTTCCCCAGAAGGATTTCTAACCACTATAACTTCACAAAGATGTTACAAATATACCGGAGTACCCAACTCCACAATCTCAAGTACAAGTTCTCTCTTGGTGATCAAAAGACTACAAACTCTCTTTTGAAAATGTCTCTTCCCTTACAAAAATCCTTGTAGAATGATGTGAGGATTGAAGCTCTTGAGTGTAAGTGAAAAGAGAAAGGAAATCAGAGAGTTTTGAAAAACACTTCAGAAAATGAGAGAAATATTCAGCACAAAAACTAAGAAACAAAGCTCTTTTGAATGCCTTAAACTTTTGAAACTTTTACAAATTTTTCTTGTAATCAATCTCTCCCTAAACACCCCTATTTATAGTAGAGGGCTAGGGTTTGAAGATAAAACTCACTTAAGGCTAATTAGGAAGTATTAGGATCGATAAATATCATTTAAACCCTTTTTAGAAAGAAAAAGACAAAAAATAAAACAGCTCAGAAAACTAGCCGTTACTGTTCAAACGGCTCTCTCAGTCGACCGGTCGGTCGACCGATGTTCAAAAAATAAGAGCCGTTGCCGGCTCTCGGTCGACCGCTCGGTCGACCGAAAAATACAGAGAGCAAAGCTTACAGTCAGGCAGGTTTCGGTCAACCGCTCGGTCGACCGTGAAACGTGCACACGGATACGCACCTGCAGCCAAAACCTCGGTCGACTGGGACGGTCGACCGAATTGACCTGACACAGGGTCGGTCGACCGGTCTGTCGACCGGATCAGGTCAAAAGTCAAAACTGAAACAGAATTTGAAGGGGATTTTAAATCTAACAAAATAGTTTTGATTTGAAACATGTATAATACTCAAAATTGAGTTTATAAACAAGAGTCTTTAAATTAAAATAATTTTTATATATTTATAGGAAATATTCTTGGAAATGATATGTGCGCAAAAATGTGTGTGATAAGAGCTTCAAACCTATTCACTATTCTTTAACAAAATTATAAAACTAGGAACAAATCTAATGAAGTCTTTGAGCAATCTTGAGTCATGCAATGCCTTGCTAGAGCCTTCTCTTCTATGTTCCTTCCTTGATGTGCCATTTGCCTTATTTGCTTCATGAGCTAGAATCCTTGCAAAAGCTAAGCAATGGCCTCCAATTATGGTACTAACCTGAAACTTATCTTGAACAAACTTATTAGTACCAAATAGCTCTTATTTGTTTTGTTATCATCAAAACTCTAAAACAAATGGAGAGTGTAACCTTTTGGGCCAACATTTATGATTCATAAGCTCCAGTATCAACCACAAGTAGAAAGTATTGAAACTGATTTTGACATTACTCAACTGCATAATACTTGAAGTACAATGGTAGTATAATACAAACTCTATTTTGAATGACTTCACTCACTGAGTTGTTAAGTTCACCCCACCACAAATTGATATCTTCAGGTCACGGCAAGGCGAAGGTCTGACTTAGAGCTGCAAGAATGTTCTCCTGAGATGACGTATGTACTTATTGTAGAATGCGAATCTTTTCGTAAACTCTGATGTTATTAGTCACTGTGAGTTAGAATATTATATCAGGGAAGCACTCTTCTGTATATGTTTATTTGATGGACCTTGGGATGAACTATATGATGAAAATGAGATTTATAAGTAGGCTGATGTTAGCCGAAATCTAAATTATTGTATTGAGATGGAGACTATATTTTAGAGGAGATGCTGCCGAAATTTCTTTAATATATTCTGATTTACGAGTAATAAGGTTGATGATTATAGATTTTGAGGTAATTAAACCTGAGACCGTTACAGTTGGTATCAGAACTTAGGTTAGAAACTTGGAGTAGAACTCAGGTGTAGGTCTAAGGCAGATTAGCCTAAAGATTGACTTAAGTCGTTGGTTTAAGAATAACATTGATTATTATAATGAATGTATGTGAGTGAGCAATTTGTATGAATGAATGTGTGCCTTGATGTAAGAAGTTCATAGGTGCAATGGGTTCTTATGCGTATGATTAATTTCGAAATGCATGATATTTAACTTTTTCTTATATTCGAATGAAAGTATACCTGCATATACTTTGATTCGGATGAGTTCTATTAAGGGATGCGGGCCCTTAGTATGAACTACCGGTGGTATGAGACACTGGGATAAGGAAATGATAAAAATATTAGGCAAGATAAGATTTAATCAGAACGGAAGAACCATATTGAGTATATGTGATGGACATATCATCAAGTATGGTACATATATGTGCTGATACGATGTATGATGATATATAACACGATTATCACCAAGTGTGATGTGTGTATGTAATACTATATGATGTGTATATCACCAAGTTAGAAGGTGAATGTAGTGATATAAAGTATGTGTAAGATATATTCTGTGTGAAAGTGATGATATTGGACATATATTGCATGTTATGAACACATAAGGAAATGTATGACCGGAAGAGAACAAAAATTACCTTATTAGAAGAAAGATTTCATGAGATAAAGAAGAAATTAAAAGTATTACTCTTACCTATTACCAGATGTGTCAAGTTTCGAGAACGAAACTTTTTCTAAGAGAGGTAGTGCTGTAACACCTGGATTGATAAACTCTGAGTTAATAATATTTATCGTAAATTCTTATAATTTTTAAATTAATTGTTTCCGTATTAAATAATATTCGATAATTCATTGTGAAAATCTGGAATGGATTTAAGTTTTTATAAATCATACCGGATTAATTGATATGAAAAATATATGAAAATACACGGATGTATATACTGCATGAAATACTCGCATAAATACCGGGTATTGGTACTTAATCCTAAAGAGGGATTTGAGAAATGAAAACTGAAAGAAAAAGAAAAAGAAAATAAAAATATAAAATAAAGATTTATTTTTGAGGTATGGGAGGAATGGGTGAGTAGGTGGGGGGAGAGAGAGATAAAATCTCTCCCCCGTTCACTCTCTCTCTCACTCTCATTCTCTCTCTCTCACCTTCACTCTCTCACTCCCTCTCTGGTGGTGGCCGGCGGCACGCCAGAGGCCGGCCAGGCACGGCTAGGTGGCCGTGGGGGGAGCCCCAGGCCCCACCTCTTCTTCTCTCTCTCTCTCTGCTGGTTGACCGGAGCGGCGCCGAAGCGGCGCCGGCCTCGAGGAGGCGGCCACGCCACCACGCGGCTGGGCGACGGAGGCCGTGACGGTCGCGGGGAGCAACAGCAACGCGCGGCTGCTACTGCTGCTGCGTATGGGAAAAACCCATAATGGGTTTCGGGTTCGGGTTTTAAAATAAGCCCGACCCGACCCGTTATGTACCCAACCCATTCATTAAATAAGGTAAATTTTATTTTAGCCCCTGTAAGATTGAATAATTACTTTGGGACCCCTGAAAAATTACAAACAGCCCCCTGAATATTTTCAGTTATTACGTATCTAACATTTATATTGGTTTTGGTTTTCGAACGATATCTTGGCCATCCGAAGTCGAATTCGGACGATTCTTGAGCCGTTGTGATCGTAGAAACGAGAGCTACATATCTTGTGTATCAGTATATGGATTGGGTGTTCAAAATTTATCGATATACCCGGTGAGTGGAAGTCCTAACTCAACTTTGATTTTCCCCAATTTAGAAATAATTGTTATTGAAAAATTATTGATAATATTGATTCATTAGGACTAAGAGATTACATCATTAAAAATATGATTGTGATAATTGTAATAGTGATTTGGTGTTATGAAACCGAAATCCAAATAGGGTATCTGAATAATGAATCACGGATATGTTACGTATATGTGTGTGAGAACATTGATGTCAAGTTGTATCTTGCCATTTATAATTCGTATAGACATGACCATTAAGCGCCTGTAAGTGTATTGGTATGGATGAATATAGACAAATGCCACATAAGTTATGTATTTGTGAAATTCTGAGCATTGTGTATATGTTATGAGTATTTACTAGAATTAAGAACCGAATAATTAAATGCTGGGCTTTGATAGAAATTGTTAAGTATGAATCTTCAGCTAATACCACCTATCCGTCTGTGATGAATATTGAAGTTACTTAACCTGAAAATCGTTAAGTGAGTAAAGTCTACCCCTGATTCCTTTAAACATTGTATTGCATGTGTATTAACTAGTAAGATAAGAATGATGGTTTGTAAGTGAAGATTGATATTATATGCAAGTGATATCCAAGTTATTACGAAATTTATAATTATGGATAATAATAATCAGACGGTGGTTGGTTAACACCGGTGTACCCGGTGAGTAGACTAAATAGTGATAATGGGAAATCGATTACATATTATGAATGTTTATTTATTAATAAGAGATAATTAGAAATCAGTTAAGATAAAAGATCACTGGAGACCCAACAATCATGATTGGATAATTATAGAATCGGTTATGTTGATACTGGTATAAACAGAATCGAAGTTGATATTAGAATTGAACTAAGCAAATGAAATTGAAAATTTTCTTCAAGTAACTCAATGTAACCGTGATATAGAAAACTCTATCAATTGAGATATATGTAATTAATGCAGTATGATAGAAATAGTGCATTGATTAAACTATTGAAGGTTTTGTTAATATTGATAACTCGGATGGATCGGGACATTTCAGTTAATTAGAAATTGTGAACGTGAACCGATAATGATGGAACTGATCAAAGTAATTGATAATGAACTGAATTAGTGCAACTGAATTTCTAGCACTACCGGACATGCTTGATAAATAAATTGAACATCAAAAGCTTATTGTTAAGCCAAGTACATGGGATACTCAAATATTATGTAGTATGTTGAGTATTGATCTTATGAATACTATTTTCGTATTTGTTGTGTTTCATGATATATACGCTCATAACGTGATTTTGTGTATCAACTTGCGCACTTGAGGCATCAAAGGTCAGCTTGGCCTACATATTATATATATCGATTAAGTTGTTAATCGGTAGCAACTGAAAGCAATTTGAGGGATAAATAACTAAGATTCATCGAACCTGATGAGAAGTGAAAAAATAAAACCTTCAAATCAGAACTCGTAAGTAGTATCGTACTTTTAGCGGTTAATGATTATTAATGAAAAACTACTGAATAAGATCAAGTCTGATGATTATCAAATAATGGGTGACCGATGATGGTGTATAAGTATCAAGTGAGTAATTAAACTGGTGAAAACCTATTAGAGTCAGTATTGAGTAAATCTGACAACATAATATTAAGTATATCGATTATGGTGAATAATTCGATATCAATAAAATAAATACAGATAGTATTGAACTGGTATTTTGATATGCCTACTCTATACACCGGAGACTTTCAGGTATTCTTATAATTGATTTAGCAGAACATCGGAATCCGCTATTAAGCTTGGAAGTCACATCTTTATAGTGACACCAATTATATCTAACCGGTAAGAGTTAAATAATTACCTTAATAATTGAAAGTTAGTAATACAGGTGAAAGATTGAGCGTCGTGTCAATGAGATTAGTAATACAGTATTGGTAAGTAATATGCGTATGTGTGCGCATGTATATATGTGTGTGGTTTGATTCATATGCGAACACAGATGATGATTTAGCTAGTAAATGACTGGTGGTTTAGAACTTGAAGATAGAAGTAAGCAACAACAAAACATGTTGCATAGAAGTCAGTAGCGTTAACACCAATATTGGTGGAACCTGGGATAAATTTGGACTGTACCAAATAAAAGTACTAAAACCAGTCCTTACTTGAAATAAAGGATAATTATGATATCAAAAGTGTAATAATTCATTAATATCAGAATTATCGTGTAACTATCACTTGTATCAGAAGTAATGAGAAGATTTTGAATTAAATCAAGTTGTAACTAATAGGCAGTTTGCCTGAGGATAAAAGAGGCAAATGATGACAAATCCTAAATGTTAATTAAATGATAAAAGGTGAATAAGTATTATGATTAGGAAATGCGAATATTGGTACTACGAATCAGAACTTGACCGATACGATATTGGGGATCATTAAGTTGAATGCTTTCTGTGTGTGTTTGGTACCTCTTAAATATGATAAGAATTCATCGAGACTAACGAATTAAGAAATGAAATCGTATGAACTAAACTGTATGACACATCGGTATGTATGTGAATGCCTTTGTGATAAGAAATGTGCATAAGTATGTATATGATGTCATGTTGTATTGGAGGAAGAGACTCGGGTTTAACCGGAGGTGACCGAAGGGGAGCATTGCTGTTATTTATTGCATTGGAGGAAGGGACCGGGTTTAACCGGAGGTGACCGAAGGAGAGTATTGCTGTTATTTATTTATTATTGGAGGAAGGGACCGAGTTTCCGAAAGGGAGTACTGTTGTTATTTATTGTAATATTATCTATATTTCGAAAGAAGGGAACCGGGTTGAACCGGAGGTGATCGAAGGGGAGTATAATATATTATTGAAGATGCTTGAAATATATGTTTATGATATCCAGATATATATGGATATAATTATTATGATATCCGAATTATGATATGAATATAATAGGTATGACACCTAGTATATGCATATGATTGTTCATGATATCCGGTATATGGATATGATTGTTATGATATCCGAATTATGGATGTTAATATGTATGGCACCTAGTATATGCATATGATTGTCACGATATCCTGTATATGGATATGATTGTTATGATTTTCGAATTATGGATGTTAATAGGTATGTCACCTAGTATATCATATGATTGTTTATGATATCCGGTATATGGATATGATTGTTATGATATCCGAATTATGGATGTTAATAGGTATGACACTTAGTATATGCATATGATTGTTTATGATATCCGGTATATGGATATGATTGTTTATGATATCCGAATTAAGGATGTTAATATGTATGGCACCTCGTGTAGCATATAGTTGTTTATGACATCGGGTAAATAGATTGTTGTGACATTTAGTATATGGATTTGAATGTCTTGTATTTCTTCATGTATGAACACAATTATAATTGGATACTATCATGAGTAGTGTGTGATGTCATATGTATATTGGGTTAGGTGCAATATTGAACTGTAACTAATCTAGTGAGTAAGATTAGACTCTCTAAAAATTGTGTTGTGACCATGACTATATATATGAAATACGAACATGTTATAAACTGAAAATCGGATAGGTGATTATAAGAGACTAACGAGTAGGTCAAGTATTGCAAATCATTGAGATTGTATGTTAATGAAATATTGGTCACGTGTACCCAGAAGAATATATATAGGAAGTATCAGATAATAGAAAGTCTATAATTCATAAGCTGCAGTATCAACCACAAGTAGAAAGTATTGAAACTGATTTTTGACATTGCTCAACTGCATAATACTTGAAGTACAATGGTAGTATAATACAAACTCTATTTTGAATGACTTCACTCACTGAGCTGTTGAGCTCACCCCATCACAGATTGATATTTTCAGGTCACGGCAAGGTGAAGATCTGACTTAAAGCTGCAAGAATGTTCTCCTGAGATGACGTATGTACTTATTATAGAATGTGAATATTTTTATAAACTCTGATGTTATTAGGCCCTGTGAGTTAGAATATTATATCAGGGAAGCACTCTTCTGTATATGTTTATTTGATGGACCTTGGAATGAACTATATGATGAAAATGAGATTTATAAGTAGGCTGGTGTTAGCCAAAATCTAAATTAATGGAGTCTATATTTTAGAGGAGATGCTGCCGAAATTTCTTTATTCTGATTTACGAGCAATAAAGTTAATGATTATACATTTTGAGGTAATTAGATCTGAGACTGTTACAGCCCTCCCCCTCCCCCATCTCTGTTTAACCGGAGTTGGCTGAACAGAGAAGTCTCTGGTCGAACAGACCGGAGGCGGCCGAACAAAAACCTCTATGTTCGTTCAACTCCACCCAATAGAGACATCTCTATTCGACCAGAGTAGTCGAATAGAGATCGGGGGAGGGGGGAGGAAGAGAGGGAGGGGAGGGCAAGGGTTAGAGGGTTCGCCGACGAGTGGGAGGAGTGAAAGGCAGGGAGGTGTGGGGCAGGGGGGGGGGGGTCGCCGACGAGGGGGGGAGAGGAGGGAGAGGAGGAAAAGAAGGAAAAGAAGAAAATATTTTAGTCATTTTTTGAATTTTTTTGAGCTGACGTCTTCAAAATTGTGGGTGCGGGTGCCTTAATTTTGGGGTGCCTTCCTCATTTTTTGGGTGTCAATATCCTTTCCCGTAGTTAGGCAAGGCAAGGTCCAAAATGCTGTAGGAACTATAAATTCATTTACCAGAGTCCACTGACTCGTGTGCGCACCAGCCCTACGTTGATACTAGACCGGGGCTAGCTAGCTCATTATTGTCTAATTCAGGTCTCCAGCCGCGCGCTGAATGTGAGCATCTGACTTTATCTATAACAGATTATTCATCCGAACTAAATAAAACCAAGTAACATAACAATTGACAAGTTACAAAGAAAAATAAATTATGCAACATATAATTGAATATTGTTGGCATCATGTGTTTCTATTTATAATCCCCAAAAAATGAGTTAACGGAAAACACGCTTTCCCTCCAACCTCTCCGAATCTCTACACACACAACACGAGACCACACGGCATTTTAATTTTTATCCTCTCTGATAATTGGAAAAAAATAAACTATAGCTGTACTTGAAAATAGAATTGCAACTGGAACTAAAGCTCGAGCTGCTTTCAAATCAAAAAGACATATCATTTCATTCTGGGTAACAAAACAAACAACTGACTGCTTGCCTATCTTAACAGACCTGACAAATCCTAGAACAACAACCACAGCAACAACGATATATATTTACAAAAAACCAGGTTGGCTTACAAATGAAAGCAGATTCAGCCACCATTTTCAACATCCAGGACTTCCGTCAGACTTAACAAAACGGCCCTTTACTCGCTTCCTAGAATCAGCTCTCGCCTTTCTGGACTCATAGCGAATGTGCTTCTCATACCTGAAAATTGTTCACCACCAGAATTAGGAACGATACACAAGATAATGACTTAAGAGCAGATGTTGGGGGGTAAAAGAATCATTCATACCTGCGATTTTTCCTCTTCTCTCTGTAGCGTAACATGGCATTGCCCCGATTCTGGGCTAGTAGTTCACTGTCCACCTTCATCGCTTTCAGCATCTCAGTTCTGAATATGGGCTGTTCTTCAAAGGAAATTTCTTGCATGCTGCTACCAGATCCTAGATCCTGTGAAGAGCCCATACATGGAGCCATCATGGGTACATTATTTCCAGCTGTTGGCAACACATTCACCACTGAACTGTTTGCGTTGCTCTTCCATTTCTCAGACGTGTTAACCTTTCCCTGCTGAGAGGTGAGAAACAGAAAATATTAGCATCCTAGCTTGCAATGGGCATAAATGATAGCCAATTATCTGATAAACTCTACACTACTCTACTAGTTGGATTCTAGTCCCAGACCAACGTTCTAACCTGACTGCTACTCCGAATTATATTAAACCGAAGGCGCATATCAATGTACTTGGGTTTTATTATCCAAAAGGATAGGGAGATCGATAGTGATGTCAACCATAGGATCCAAACCGGCTGGTTGAAATGGAGGAGCGCAACAGAAATTTTATGTGATCGTAACATTCCGTTATGGCTGAAGAGAAAGTTTTATCGGACTGCTATTAGGCCAGCTTTGTTATATGGCACAGAATGTTGGGCTATAATGAGACATCATGCCCAGAAGATAGTGTAGCAGAGATGCGCATGCTTCGTTTGATGTGTGATAAACACGCGAAGAGATAAGGTGAGAAATGAGGATATTCGTACTAAGATAAGTGTAGCCTCTATAGAAGAGAAGATGAGAGAAAACCGCCTACGATGGTTTGGTCATGTGCGACGTAGACCTACAGATGTGCCAGTCCGGTAAGTAGAACGTATCAATTTAGGACAAGTTAAAAGAGCGCAGAGAAGACCGAAGAAAACATGGATGGAGGTAATACGACAAGATATAGAGGCTAAAGGTCTTAGTGAAGGCATATTGCTCGATAGGAATGAGTGGAGAAAGCTGATCCATGTGCCCGATCCGGCGTAATTCTCTTTTGGTTCATGTAGCCTACCCCAAATACTTGGGACAAATGGCTTAGTTGTTGTTGTTGTTGTTGTGCACATATCAATGTGCACTTATGGACATAGAAATTATACTATTACTAGTAATTGCAACTTATTGGAGCATTGTAATGACAACAACTTGTTGGTCCTTTTCGCTAGAAAGAAATAATATAAATAATATAATCTTTTAAGGAACTAAAAGAAGCTCTTCACTTCAGAGATGATGACTGAATTTAGCAAGCACTGGATCTGACTCACTGTTCTATTTGAAGCAGTCGGTCTACTTCTACTTTGTTTCAAGTAAGCAGGTTATTGCTCTACATCTGACCACTGTACTATGTTAGTTTTATACCTCATTTTAATCTTTGTACTTTAGACCTCTGCATAATTCCTAGTTTCTCCTCATGTGGTTTCCTCGCAATAGCTATTAAAAAACACAGTTGTATACCTGATCAGGTTTGTCCCGTCCTATTACCTACAAAATTTCCTAACACAAAAGGAAGGGGGAAAAGGTTGCCCTTTTTTTTTTTGTTTTTGTTTGTTGGTGTGTGTGTGTGTGTGTGTGTGTTTTGGGGGGGGGGGGGGGGGGGGGGGGGGGGGGGGGTGTTTGTTGGCTATTTCAAGATAAGATGAATGGCATCCAAGATCTACCATTATAAAATTGCTTTTGTCACATTTAAATTGTGTTGTAAATTGAATGCTGTGTTTGTGAGAATTTTTGCAGAACTATCAAGGAAATAAGCTAGAGCTGCTTGAGATTCAACAATCAGACAGAAACTGAGCAGAATCCAACAAAAAAGAAAGTAGAATCCTACCCTAAATCTCTATACAGATTTGATTAGCCTATATTGTGTTTGGCAACAAGGACATAACTGGAATCTGGCAACACAAACCTAGCCACTAATAAGGGGGAAAAGGTTAACGCTTCAGGTGATTTTTTCAGTTGAACAAGTAGGAAAGACTAAAGGAAATTCTCAAGTTCCAAGACTGAGTTTTCATGTAATCACAGCAACAACCCCCCCATCCCCCCACCCCGGTCTTTTGCCAACAAAATGGTCTATTATATGGAGCATAGAACACATAAGGCTCATAGAAAGAAAGGATCAATCAGACTCTAACAAGAAGCTGCCAACAGACCATCATTACTCTAGAAAACGTGCCTACTTCCCTCTATGAGAAGATGTCAAGTTCGTGAATAAAGCAATCATGAACCAAAAGGTAGCCATATAACATTATTAGACCCAACGAATTAGAGGAAAACCTCCAGATACTTCTACTCTAGGAAATACAGATGAAGGATAAGGCGATTAAGTCAGTCACATCAAGGACTCAACTGGAATCTGGCAACACTAACCTAGCCACTAATAAGGGGGAAAAGGTTAATGCTTCAGCCGAATTTTTTCAGTTGAACAATTAGGAAAGACTAAAGGAAATTCTCAAGTTCCAAGGCTAAGTTTTCATTTAATCACAGAAACCACCCAGTCTTTTGCCAACAAAATGGTTTAGGATATCGAGCATAGAGCACATAAGGCTCATAGAAAGAAAGGATCAATCAAACTCTAACAACAAGCTGCCAACAGACCATCAATACTCTAGAAAACGTGTCTACTTCCCTCTATGAGAAGACATCAAGTTCGTGAATAAAGCAATCATGAATCACGAGGTTGCCATATAACATTATTAGACCCAATGAATTAGAGAAAAACCTCTAGACACTTCTAATCTAGGAAATACAGATGAAGGATAAGGTGATTAAGTGGGTCACATCTTAGTTCTTACAGCTGTAAGTTATCATAAAGATTCTTCACTGTTGAAAAATTAGTACAAATAAACATAAGATGATAACTTACATTCTGTGATGGCATGTGATGGATGTTAGTAGACAAGACATCTCATTTGCTGAAGAACACTTATTTTCATATATATCTTCTAGTATGTTCGTAGCTGAAAAGGCATTCTCTTTAAGAAGATCGTTGTAGCTCTTGATCATAAAACCGGCACTGTTTGTACCATAACCAATTTCAAGTTGAGATGATTCATTGGGATCCCGTGATCTTCCAAGATTAAAATCCCAAATCTGCCAAGAAGCAAATAATAATTGAACTCAAGTTTACCATAGAACAAACCCTAAGACGTGTGAATATGATAGCAATATTAGTTCAAGGAGCACAAAAATAAACAAATTTCAGGTACATAACCAATAACCCACAAGTATATAATCTCATAACCATTACGAACACTTGATCCAACTTGCGACATTAATGATAACATTACAGTTCCTACAACATTTTTTGTTCCCAACGTATGATGATGCCTGAGGTAAACGTGCATTTTCTAAAGATGGCAAATAAAAAAGACTTCTGTGTGTGTGTGAGACACACACACACACACACACACACACACACACACACACACACACACACATAGAGAGAGAGACCACATTGAAAAGACTTAAGAAATTAAATACAACTGCAAGGAACTCAGATATGATGGATTATTTCTCTTCTGGCGATTAACATAAAGCCAAAAAGCTATGCTATCCACTTGTTGAGCTCAGAAGATTCAGAGGGGAGGGGGGGGGGGGGGGGGGGGGGGTGATGTTGAGTCATGAACATGACAGGACAAACAAGTCAGCCATTGAAAGACAACCAACTTGTGCGCCATACTTTGACACAAGCAACGCAAGGGAAATGAAAATGCATTGAGGGCGCTTTAGAATCACACTTAATCTAACTTCTCATGAATTTTTCCAACATTTTTGCTTCCTTCACATCCAAAGATTACAGTAAATATTTCATAATCAGGTGAAAAAATGTTGAGGTTAAATGGTTCAAATCCACACAATTTTTAAAAGAGGCAATGTGCAAGAGACAAGTGTGGGTTCAGTCCCACAAAGAATAGAAAAAACATGGTAATAGATAAATGAGTTTAGGCTCTGAAACTCCAATACGGTTCCCCTATTGGGTTATGTAGGTTTGAAGCCTATTAACGGTTGTGAGTGCCTTTTGTCATAACAAACTGGATTTATAGCAAATTTGGATCGCCTTCAAAGTGGATGCATTGTGCTACAAGATACTGATGAAAAATTGCTAGTGAACTGAGATGAAGATTTGATCAAGTGCAATGAGTGAATACTCCGGCCAAGTTGATGTTGGAGTTGAGAGGAGAAGGCTCACGATGGACAATTGGAGCAGAAGAAACTAGTGCTGGGTTCAAAGGCACACAAACATAGATGGATTTGGTTAATAAGCTTGGAACACATATTAACCTCAAAAGAATTAGCCTGGTTTAAATCACGAGTATAAGCATGTTTAACGACACAACCTTCCAATATGTGATCAAATCTCAATTTCATGCCCTTGCATATCAGACCCATTTTAAACCAAACGATGTCTTCACCCAACAAATACCTATCTTGGTTGGATCCAGTCAAACCCAACTCGCCAACTGAATGGCTTAAGGAGATAGCATCCAAACAAATGCTTGCAATGAACCATGTCTTGTTGATTCATGACACAACATGGGTTAGTACAACAAGCATCCTGACCCCTGCTAGAACAAGTTGCACCTGTCTTCCAAATGTAAAGAATTATATGTTCCATCTTAAGTTACAACCCATGCAAACAAAGTCAAGAAGTAATGTATGCATCATGTCTGATACTCAAGGGCTACCAGAGATGATTTATTTAACTAATAGACTTTGAAACCATATTGACTCAAAAGGATTAATGCTATTAAGTTATAAGTCTAACATACTTAACCATATATTGATCTTACTCTCTTTTCATGTGGAACTAAATCCCAATCTCATGCCTTTATCAATATCAAACCCACTTGAAACCAAAATAAGATTCAGAGTCAAAGTCGAGTTTTTGAGGTTAAGTGGATCAAATCCACTCAAGCCGTGCAAGAGGCCATATGGTAAAAGGCAAGAGTGGGTTTAATCCCACAGGGTATAGAGAGGGAGGGAGGGAGGGAGTTAACCAAGTTCGATAAGGGTTGTCCTTTTTGATCATGTGAGTTCTAAGCTAATTAGCCACTACATCGGCATTTGCTTGTGCATTATCATAACAAAAGAGAGAAGGTTTTAGTTTCCATTATTTCAAAATCCAACAGTCTTTGAATTCAAGCGCGAGCTAGTTTGTTTTTGAGGCAAATCAATGTGGCATAAATAAGTAATTGCTCCTTAATTCTCGAAAGAAAGAATAACAAAAAAAATAACGATCCTAGGGTGGATGAGTAAATCGAATGACCAAAAAGGTTAGATACAATTATTTGTTTCTTGCTGCATCAGCTTAAGCTGCATGAGATAAGGTCGACTGACCTACCAAGTACCAGCCGATTGATCTTCAGGTTCCTTGGTGATGTCTTCTCTTGAACACAACTGTATTGACAAGCATTTCACATTGGGATATGGAGGGTTTACAACCATCATGTTTTTTTTTTTTTTTTTTTTTTTTTTTTTTTTTTTTTTGTGGGGTGGGGGGTTGGGGGGGGGGGGGGGCACAAAAAGAAAGAGCTCAACTGTCAATCTTTCCTGACTTTGCATGCTCATTATCTGATACATTCCTTGTCGGAAAGCGTTCGGATGATGGTGGCAGTGAATGTATCTCCAAAGCCAGGTGAACACCATCAAAGGTTCAAAATCAAGTGCCTCAAACCATGTCACATACTAACTATAAACTTGTGCTAGTATCATAAGAATAGCTAAGAATTAGGATCTTATTCCCATACAACAGGGTTCTGTGTAAAATACCGATGAATCTCATATACTATCTGAACATTAATGTGAACGGTGTCATACATAAGTAACTTTGACCTTGAGTAATGTGCATACTATATGCAATGTGAGAGCATCAAGAAAAATTTAAAACTAACCACTGAGGCCTGGCTCAGTGGCGAAGAGGTTGGGTTGGGAAATGAGAGGTCCCCGGTTCAAGACCATAATAAAAAAAGAAGAAGGAAAAGAAAATTTTAAATTCTACTTGCACTCAGTATGCTGATGAATACAAAAAAGGAAAAATCACAAAGCAATTCTTTTTTTTTTTTTTTAAGAAGAATTGCATGCTTAGCTATTTAAGAATTCATTTAAACAAAAAGACGTGCTACATTCTTACATGTCGAGACTAAATTCTCGTTATAAACTTCTGGAACAGTCTATATATAATCTTAAATGCATTCAAGAAATAATCCAGAATGAAATTCAGAAATGCTGCAATCAAATAAAAAAAATCAGTTAAATTGAAGTTCACTCAGATAAAAACCTGAGCACAGTGGTCAGTGTTGGGCCACAATCCCACATTAGTTCTTCATCTTCAACAACCTTTCTTCCCTTGACATCTACAAAACCGGATGGGGCTGCCATCAATAGCAATGAAGTGAATGGCATTGATTCACAATCCGATGGTTCTCTGCCTGAGCTCCTACAAGGTTGGTGTTCTTACATGGTGTCTGAGGGCTCAAATCCGATGGCACTTGCGGCCCTGTCTTCCTATCTGATGGGAGATTGGCCACCGTCAAGTCCTGACTCGCCAGATCAATCAGTGATCTAAAAGCGGACTATTCTTCTGTTGCCTAATCTCAGCACAGGGAAATATAGGTCCTGGAAGAATCAACTAAGTTCAATGGTCAGAGTAATTTAGCAAGAAAACCAAAGCATTGGGAATAATTTTTAAAAAAAATATAAAAAAAATAATTCTTGTACAGCAAAGAAACAACAAAACAAGTCTGCAGTATCAACAATCAATTGCCATTTTTCCTGCAATGATTAGATGTCTGTAGGAAGTTTCGTATTTCTCCTCTAAAATCACTAAACTAAGTCACAAATTACAGAAACTGCAAATTTTCACGGATAATGTTAAAAAAATGAAGAGTTCAACAAAAAGGATATGCCCAAAAAATCGGGAATTGTAGGTATTTAAACAATCTCCGTTTTGTAAAATACAGAATAATTCCTACTGCAATGGAATTGTACCTGAAACACCGGATCGACGGCCAAAAACGAGGTCAGGGTTGCACCAGTCGGATCCGGATCCGAATTCGCGTCTAGATCCGGGCTTGGATTTGGCAGCGAGATCAAACCCCAAGCGTTGGCTAGCTGAAAGGCAGAGGGGCAGCCTGTGAAGCTCTCGATCGTGGATCGGCGTGGAAACCAGTTGCCGAATCGGGTACGGACCCGGAACCGTGGGCGTCGAAGTCACAATCGGAGCAAAGGGAGAGGTCGTCGGTGGAGCAGCGGGCGGTCGCTGGCTGGGACCGCAGTTGCCGCAGATTTGGGAGAGCGCACGTGCTTGAGGGAGAGGCCGTTGGCGGAGTGCACGTGACGGTCGCACGAGAGGCAGAGGCGAGCGGAGTCGGCACGGCAGTAGATCACCGCCGTCGAGTCGGAGCAGTAGTCGCAGGGGATCATCTTATCGTGTCTTCTTCGAGGTGGTCGCCTTCAGAGCAGATCCGATCTCAAAACCCAAAACCCTAACCCTGAATTCGAGGTTTCTCCGAGAATGAAGAGGGAAACTTTAATAATTAAGGGCGATTTATTCGCTGAATTTGAACAGAATTCTCTGCTTTCAGCTTTCAACAGTCTCAAAGCTAAGTACGCAAAGAATTCGATTAAAACTCTCACCTTTCAGGTTGGAATTCTCATTTTGCTCTGTTATTCTTCTTCTTCTCAAGATTTTTTCTCACTAGATCGAGATCGAATACCCTAAATCTGGCCCAAAATTTCAGGGAAAATTGGCGAGATCTTGACTTTGTTTTGCTCCCTTCTTCAAGCAAAATCAGATTGGAACTCAAAAAAACCTAGCTCCAGCTTTCCGAACCCCAAACCCTAACCCTAATTTTGTGGAGAAACGTGTGAGAGAGACGACCGAACGATTCTTGTACCGGAAGCCACCGCTCTCAGTGAATACTGATTACTGAGCACAAGAGGAGCCCGAAGACACAGCAGCGAGGGAGATATGGCCGACGATACAGTTAAAACTCTGCGCACGTTCGTATAATATAATCTACGCGTGTATGATCAAATCCGCCAATAAACGTTTTTTTAATGAACCAGCTCGATTCGGTGGGTGGTGATTTTTATATACGGCCCCCGAGGAAATATCGGCGCTTTTTGCTGAGCTGGCAGCTCACTGTCTGAGTGTGACCATCGTTATCATCCTCACGCCAGAGATTAATAAATAAGTTTGAACCTTTCTCGCCTCCCGGTGACGTGGATGCGCCACGCGGCTGATCGCGCCTGGACCGTCAGATTCGAAAGGCCAGGCACTTTTTTTTTGTTTTAATTTTTCCCGTAAAAGACAAGTTTTACAAAGTACTTATTATTATTACAACAACTCTGTATTGTAGCAAGATGAGAAATCTAAGGCCACGTGTCACATTACGGACGGATACACGTTAGATTCGAGTTGCGTCCTACTAAATTGCACGCGGATCCATTATAAAGTTTTAGGATCATTTTGCGGATCTAAGCCAGTAGCTAGGATCTATTTAAAAATTTAACCTAATAATGGTAAGCTAGCAAGTTGAAAAGGACGACATTTGTCACTGTGGAAAATCACATGCAACGATCAATGTGATGTCTTAATGGGTCCCACTTTCCTACATTCTTCTATGAGAAAGCAAGGGCCTCTTTGTTTCGTTGCAAAACGTCGTAAGTCGTAAGTCGTTAAAATGAGAATGAAAAAAAGTGACTTATAGCAAAGAAAATATATGTATTTACGGTGTTTGATTGATAAAGGGCCTGTTTGTTTCGTTACAAAACGTCGCAAGTCGTAAGTCGTAAAATGAGAATGGAAAAAGTAAACTGTAGCAGAGAAAATATATTGTATTTTACGGTGTTTGGTTGATAAAGTGACGTGTGTAAATGGAAAAGTATATTGTGTTTTACTGTGTTTGGTTGATAAAGTGAAAGTGTAAATGGGTAAAGTTTTTTGTTTTACGGTGTTTGGTTGGTAATGTAAAAGTGTAAGTGGAAAAGTTGACCACAGAATTAACTGTAGCAGTGATTTAAATATTATAAAATACTATTAAATTAATCTACTATTGCAAATTAAATTGTATTATAAATTTGAAATAAAAAATGAATAATCTTAATATTTTATTATAACAATAATATTAATAAAATATTAGTATAAAATAGTAAAATATTACAAAATATTAACTAAATAAATAATTATAAAATTTTAAGAAAATCTAAAGAACATTAATAAAATTTAAGAATACTAATAAATTATAAATATTAAAAAATCTTACAAAAATAATAAAATATAGTTATAATATTATAATATTAAAAATACTTGAAAATTATTATAATATAAATTTTATTATAATATTATTGTAATATTATAAAAATAAAAATTAACAAAGTAAAATATAATTATGATTTAATAATAAATTATCATTATAGTATATTATACTAAATTATTATTACAATATTGACATAATAAAATATTAATTTAATAATAAAATATATTATGATATTAATTAAGTAATTTTTGATATTAAAAAATAAATAATTAAATATATAGTAATTTTATATTAAAGTATAATATTGTTATATTAATACAATATAACTCTAAATAAAATAATAAAAAATGAAATAAGTATTAATAAAATAATAAGGTATTAAATAAAATTAAATTAAATTAAAATATTAAATTAAAATAGTAAAAATATTAAATATTAAAACAATATTAAAAACAATAAAAAAATTAAAAGATTAGAAATATAAAATAATTAAATAAACACTATTTAAAATATTAAATATTTAATAATATTAAATTATATATTGATTATCAAGTAACTGTTTTGAACTGTAAGTGTACTATAAGTGAGAGTTACATGACCACAAAATTAACTGTAGCAACTGCATGTGGGAAAATATGAGTGTAAAGGTGAGATTTACATAACCACAAATTTAACTGTAGCAACTGCAAGTGGGAAAAGAAAAGTTGCATTTTGCAACTTGTTTTTCAGCGAAACAAAACAACGGAAAATGGAAAAGAAGTTTTACGACTTGCGTTTTGTGACGTTTTGCGGCGAAACAAACACGCCCAAAGTAAAGTGTAAATGGAAAAGTATATTATGTTTTATGGTGTTTGATTGATAAAGTGAAAGTGTAAATGGTAAAGTATATTGTGTTTTACGGTGTTTGGTTGGTAATGTAAAGTGTAAGTGGAAAAGTTGACCACAGAATTAACTGTAGCAGTGATTTAAATATTATAATACTATTAATTAAATCTACTATTGCAAATTAAATTGTATTAATAAATTTGAAATAAAATTAATAATCTTAATATTTTATTTATAACAATAATATTAATAAAATATTAGTATAAATAGTAAAATATTACTAAAATATTAACTAAATAAATAATATAAAATTTTAAGAAAATCTAAAGAACATTAATAAAATTTTAAGAATACTAATAAAATATAAATATTAAATAATCTTACAAAAATAATAAAATATAGTTATAATATTATATATTAAAAATACTTGAAAATTATTATAATATAAATTTTATTATATATTATTGTAATATTATAGAAATATAAAATTAACAAAGTAAAATATAATTATAATTTATAATAAATTATCATTATAGTATTATTATACTGAATTATTATTACAATATTAACATAATAAAATATTAATATAATAATAAATATATTATGATATTAATAAAGTAATTTTTTATATTAAAAATAAATAATTATATATAGTAATTTATATTGAAGTATAATATTGTTATATTAATAAAATATTAACTCTAAATAAAATAATAAAAAATGGAATAAGTATTATAAAATAATAAAGTATTAAATAAAATATTAAATAAAAATATTAAACTAAAATAGTAAAATATTAAATATTAAAACAATATTAAAAATAATAAAAAAATTAAAGATTAAAAATATAAAATAATTAAATAATTAAATAAGAAATTGAACCTATTTAAAATATTAAATATTTAATAATATTAAATTATATATTGATTATCAAGTAATTGTTTTGAACTTTAAGTGTACTACAAGTGAGAGTTACATGACTACAAAATTAACTGTAGCAACTGCAGTGGGAAATATGAGTGTAAAAGTGAGATTTATTGACCACAAATTTTAACTGTATAACTGCAAGTGAGAAAAAAAGAGTTGCATTTTGCAACTTGTTTTTCAGCGAACAAACAACGAAAAAATGGAAAAAAGTTTTACGACTTGCGTTTTGCGGCGTTTGGCGACGAAACAAACACGCCTTAATAAGTATTATTAGCTAGGACAGACTTTCCGAAAAAACTTCAAGAGCCTGAATCCTTCACACTTAAAAATACTAACATCTGACATAAAAATTAAGATTCACCTCTATTAAAGTTGATTTATTTATTTAAAGTAACTAAATTAAATTTTAAGTGTTTTAAATTTTTTGCCTATCCAT